>BQNB010150725.1:0-15997 GCA_026074375.1 Tanacetum coccineum
TGGTTTGGTTTGGTTTAAATAAGTTTACGAAATGTAATACACAAGTCTCAGTCTGGAAGTTAAGACAAAATGCAATGATGTGTCCTAGACAAAACGCAGTCTAGAAACTTAGGGTCTTCACCAAAACGCAATAAGGGTCTTCAACTTTAGACAAAATGCATATCCAAATCGCAACCTTCAATAACCAAAACGCAGAACCAAAACGCAATCTAGAAGCTTAGACAAAACGCAACGAAGAAGTTTAGACAAAACGCAATGGAGAAATTTTTTTGCCAGAGATTCTTTCCACCAAAACACAATAAGGGTCTCAACATAGACAAAAAACCAAGCCAAAAACGCAACCCCTAATAAGACAAAACGCAGTACTGTTGTACTTTACTAAATGATAAAACGCAGTGTGCTTTTTCTGACAAAACGCAGTCAAGAAAATACGACTTTTTCCACCTAAAAACACCTAAAAAACACACCACAAAACGGACTTTGAACGGTTTTGCTTGGTGTCTTTTGCACAAATTGACCCAAGAAGGTTATAACAACAATAAAAATCACTAACCATAAACGAATTTTAGAAGAGAAGATCAGCCATAAAGGTCAAGCATTGATCATGAATCCATAGAAGACATCGTGTAATTTTTACTCTCTTAATCGTTCGATTTCAATTGTTTGATTACGCTTGTATAATTACAATGGTTGTGGGCTAATACCCTCGGGTATTAGCCATCTTAATGAAAGTTCAATGTTTGGTTTGTTTTAAAATCGATTTCTTAATTTATCGTTGATTGTTTAATTATGTTTATCACCTCATACTTGTTTATGTGTTTGAATATGCGACCTATCATTCAACTGGGTCTAGTGTTACGGACCAAGTAATCTAGATACCGGGATAGCTCTCCATATCGTGTCTTATATTACTAGACCAATAGGATCACAAATAACGTTCTGTCTTTGTCTTTTGATTATGAGCTTAGTTGGACCGGTAGGTGACCCGTTTATGTTTCAGCAATCATGCTCTTAATTAACTGATAAAGATTGGAATAGTGGACTACCAGTATATAAAACACCTTCAAACAATAAGTGGGTAAAGTCCCGTTGGGCTAGAGTTTTAACAGGATCACCACTGCTTTAATTCTCTAAGATAGATTATAATTAAACTAAAGGATGCTTTATGCGGATGCATTAATTATGACAGGATTAATTGTGTCTAGGTCTTAGGATGATGTCTCGCCTAAGTCTTAAGAATGATATGCCGCTTCGAGATAAGTAAATCATTGCACTAAAACAAACAAACCAGCATTGAACCGGATTTAATATGGCTAATACAGTTTTCTATCATTTGGCTTGTACCGCTTTTCTATCTTCTAATCTTCATCTTTTGTGTTTATTGTATATTGAATTGGTATTTGTCATCACCAAACCTGTGCCAGTCTCTCAGGCTGAACCCTTCATTTCATTAGACAACGTACACAACATAGGTTTAACCAATAAATAGACTAATTAAAATACTGATAGAATATAGGATTAAATTTCTACTCTTAGTGTTCGACACCCTACTTACCGCGCACCTACTTACATGGAACTCCATCTTAACCGGGTTACACTGCTCGTAAAGTGTTGTTTTAGGTTTGCGCACCCACCCCCCCCCCCCGCCCCACCCCCCCCCAACACGTCTTCTTTCCCCTCCCCCCCCGACACTCCACCTCCTAATATAAATGTAAAACTTGATAATCAAATAATTGACCCTACACGACAGCACATCAGGTTTTTGGCGCCGTTGTCGGGGAGTGAAGTTGTTTAATTCTTATTTGTTAGTATTTTAGTTTAGATTTAGTTTAGATTGAATTTCATAATTGTGTGTTTGTTTGTCTGTTTAATTTCCTGCATTGTATATTTTGCATATTGTGTATTTGTGTGCATAGTTACGGTTCGCTGTAACTTTCTGAGTCGAATACTGATACGGTGTTTTGTATTCAATTTAATTTGGATAGGGTATAAATTTTTTCAAAGACCAATACAGCGTATTCGGACTCTCATCCATCAATACGGCGTATTGAGTTCACTGAATCGGGGTATAAGATATTTAGACAGTTTTCTTTTCTAGCATTTTTATTTACAGGGTTAAAATGGTACGACCCCATATTACTATGGAGAAGTATATCACGGCTTTGATGAAGAAAAGCTCGTAGCGTGGTGGGAAGTGTTTAATTGGGAACTGTAAGTATGGTAAGATATGTATGTATGAAGACGTTTATAATCTCCGATCCGTTTTGAAACTAAAATTCTCCAGCTATAGTCTTCAATTAAAATGTGACATCAAATGAAAACACTCTCTTGTGAACCCCAACGGTAAGTTCTCTTAACGATGAAATTAACTTTAGAATATCATTGAATAAATCTGACGATGGAAGATTAACGCGTAGTTATAACAAAAACTCGTTTTCTTATAAAATATTTTCTACCAATGATTTGAAAACGGATTCGAAAAACGATAATGAAAAAGTAAATAAGCCTTTATTTCCGCCACCCGAGCCTACGGTCAGTTGTTTTGATGATTTTGACTTCTTTAAAGATTTTGAGAATGAATTTCCAGCAATTGTTTACAATGATGCTCTAACGTCTAAATCAGATTTCTTAACTGAACCTACTGTAAGTCCTCAACATATCGATGAATTTAATTTGAAAGATGAAACATCATCGTCCGAATGTAATGAATAGGAACAAAACATTTTATACTTTAATGATCTATTTTCTTTTAACGTAATTTATCCCGATGATTCAAAATCGAATGAGGGCAATGATGATGATAAAATCGATATTAAACACTCTTCGGGGGATTTATCTGTCAAACCATTACCTTATGTAATAAATGTCAATGTTGGTGCCTATGCACATGGGTCAAATAAGCTTTTGGAAACAAGTCATGATACATCTAATAAATTTTTCAAAACTGAAACTTTTATCAATGGATTAAATTTTAATATCATGACTTGGAATCATCTTAACAAAGGGATGCCATTCATTTTCCTAATCAAGAATTTGTATGTGCCATTTGGTATCCCGTTCGACCCAAATTGTTTTATAAGGATGGGATTAAATTGGGTCAAGTCTAACTTAAAGACTTTTCTGTAAACAAAAGTGCTTGCCGGGAGACAACCCGGTCATTTTAATTGTTTGTCGCATTTAATTGTTTGAATTTTAATTTTCTGCACGAGTCTGTCTTCCCAGACATTACATACGGCGTATCGAACCCCATTGGATACGGCGTATGCATGTCTAGACGTTATCAGTTTTTAAAATTTAATATTTAATTTCCAGTAATTTAATTGTTTCTATAAGAACAATAAAGTGTATCCTAGGGTTTGGGATACGGCGTATTGACCCCTGTGCAGTTGTGTGTTGAATTGTTTTCTTGTCCATGTAAGCGAGTAGAATGAACTTGTCTTCTTAACTTTTTACAGGACCCCTTGCATGAAACTATGATTTTTAATTTGGGGGGGTTTATATGCTGAAAAAGACTTGTGTTAAACTTATTCCGAGCATTTGAAGCCCTAGGTCAAACACACTTTTTGCTCAAGTATCATCATGGAGAATTATCACGAGCAAAACATCAGGGAGTTTTCCGTTCTAATTCTATTTTCCCTTATTATTTAATTGTTTTATCTATACAACAAGGACGTTGTATAATTTAAGTGGGGGATGGAGAATTAGAACGTGCTTGTCTTCATTTTTACAAAATAACATGTAAAGTGCTTTAAAATGAGTCAAAATTTAAAAATTTTCAGCATGACTTTTGTAAAAATCACTAGTTACATTACCTAGCGCACTATAACCCTTGATACATATTGTAAGAATTAAGCCTATTCCGTTTCCAACTGTCTACTAAATTCCACAAATTTATGAGTGTGCCGGTGATGTAGTGGACTTTAGAACTTGGCCTGGTATATCACTCGAGACCGCCATGATTAGTACTATGGATTTAGATGGAAGAACATGTTCAACTGATAAATTTCTAGGATTAAACCAAATAGCCTACATGTCGTAAAAATAACTAACTTATCTGGCTAGTTAACTCCCATGTAACCCTTGATTACTCTTATTTTTAGAGTAAAATCCCCTAGAACAACCTGTTGAGCCATTCCTTTCTTTTTGTACACCATATTATATGTTTTGTTACACCTTTGCACCTTAGCCTACCGTGTAGATTAAGCCTATTTCTCTATGTTGCTAGTTGCTTTCGTGTAAAGTCTTGTATTTCCTGTGTCAAAGTAAAAAATTTCTATCTCTGTAATGGTCGGGAAATTGCATAATGCAATGGGAAAATATGTAGCTCGTAAGTTTTGCTACTTTTCGCTATTATGAATTATGTCCGAAGAAGAAGTGCTACAAGGAAAAAAATTATCCGGACAAATTATGATAGTGAAGACGGTGAAATCACACCGAGGTTTATTATGTATTGTTAAAAAAATGAAAAAAAAGAAAAAAAGGAGAAAAAGCAAAAAAAAAAAGAAGAGAGAAGGAAGAAAAATAGTCGGTTCAAAAGAAGTTTATACCGAAGGAATCACTTGGAATGATCAATTATTCGTTGATACGTTAAAAAAATCAACGATGTTAAGTTTTGTAAAAAGTGGCCGATATCACCACTTGTGTAAAAGTATGTAAAGAGCGGGATGTAAGGGAAGTTGACCGTTATAGGAACGTCAACTTTGGTTGTCTTTGTCATTTCTGTGATCGAGGCGTCTGTCTATATATTCGAGTCTTTGTCATGAAACGGTTAGAGGAACATTACTAGCAACCACACCTTATTTGTTGGCTTAATCTATTTGTTTTGTGTAACACCCCCATTTTTACATATAACAGCGGAAGCTAATCTAGGGTATTATTTCATAGTACAACATTCATAATCATAGAAAATGACTCAAAAGTGACGTTTTGGAAAATGTAGTTATCATTCATTAAATCAGGGTTTTACAAAAATGTATTATAGGCAAAAGGTTCCAGAATCTAAGAAATTGTAACTTAGTTTGAATGATAACAATTTAGCCATCTTCAAATCTTAGTGCAAACTCCGAAGCCCATGCCATTAGTTGCTTAATTACCTGAGATTAATTCATGCTAAAAAGCTCCACACAAAAGGTTTGACGTGAAGTTCATAGGTTTCTCAGTTATAATGTTTGAATGCAAATTTGATATTGGGTTACGTTCTTATACACCCTGTATAAAACAAATATTATTGCCATTTAGCTCATGATACCGATAGCCTTGGGATTTATTTGATACGTTTATAGCCCCAAGGGGGCTTTGCCAAAACACCAGCAGTTATATCTCTTATGATGTGCAATTGGTTACCGGGTTGATTAGGTACACCAACGTGGAGAGTCTAACCAAATAGTTATTCACAACATTCGCGTCACTCCCGTAGAGTAATTAACAGTTCATGATATTGGGGACTTAAAGGCAAATAGTTACTTAGGCAATAATAAATCGGAATAGCATACAGAAAACAATTGCATTCATGGTTTATAGCATGTATCCCCCTCGTGGGTTTATAAAACATTTAAAGAGGATTTGAAATGTGCAGGCTCATGAAAAACTACCTCTATCCGTATAGGGAAATCTGAGTGATAGGAAAGGTATATGGAATGAAAGTAACGGCTTTGTCACACGCAACCTGGAATACTATGTCAAGTCTTAGTTTGATTGTTATATTTCAAATCTTTATAAAGTATAATGCATATCTTTGATTGAATTATTATGGAGTATTGTATCACTGTTCAGGCCATCATAAGTCAGAGGTCATTCAGTAAACGTTTGAGGAGCTAGGACACTTTAAATCATAAACCTAACAACTCTGTCAGAACGTAAATACAAGATGAAACCTCACCTAATATGAAGACTCCTAAGTTTGTTCACCTCATCCCCCCCTTCCACTTCCCCCTCCTCCCTGGATACTGATATAATCAGTTTTAAGCGTTTTGATTAATACCTGGAAATGATAAGCACGAAAAGCGTTAATTAAAGTTATGTCTTGTTATGTTTTTAACATGTTTTTATACTTTTTCAAAATGTTACATTTCAGACCCTTAAGAATGAAAAATGGCAAAATATACCCTTGGAGTTTGCACTTTTACGAGTTTGGTCCTTCAAGTTTAAAATATGTACAAAGTAAACCATGCACTTTGAAAAGTTTGACATAATAGACCCCTATAGTATAAACTTTAGAAATATAGGCCAAAACATAGGCTTCCCTTATTAATTTATAAGTTTTCAGAGGTTCGGTATATACCCCTTGCATGGAAATGATTACAAAACAAGTCTAAAAAATCATAATAATGATATTTTTCAATATGAAAAGTAATTTACAGGTTATAGCTTATTAATATAAGTTAAAATATGAAGATTTAACATAATGAAAGTTTAAAATAATGATTCGTTAAGCTAGGAAGCAAAACGGGTCATATTAGGGTTTTAAAACGAAAACGCGTAGGTTTTGAGTTCAAATTCCTTAAAAACTTGGTAAAGTTGTTATATTAATATTAGTTAAGCATGTTAAAATGGATTATAACAATATTTAACCATTATAACATTTAATTTTAAGAAAAATATAAAATTAGGGTTTCGGGTGTACGGGTTTTGGGATCAAAATGGAAAATGAGTTATGAATTGAGTTCATAAAACATTTAACATAGGAGTTATATTTAGGATCATATGAACATTATAAGAGTGTAGGAGCATGTATGAAGATCATAGAACTTGGGTTTGAGCTTATAGCTTGGAAACGGGTCGAAATCGGGACTTTTAGCTTCGTACGCCTAGAATAACGACTCCGGGGCTTCTTTTCTTGGTTTCTTTTGCTTCACTTCTATTCTTGAGACTTCTTAGGACCTCTTAGGAACTTCTTTGAGCAAAGGATTGCTGCTATGATGGGTTATAGAGGAGGAAGTGGGGGATGAGTAGAAATGAAGGGTTTAGGGTCCTATTTATAGTAATTTTACAACTTGGAGGCCAAGGTGAGGGGGTGAGGTGTCATGATCCTGATATATCAGAGTTAGGGAGTCTATGAGGGTGATGTGGTGAGGCTAGAGTGGTAAAGAGGTGATGTGGAGGTTGTTTTGGTGCTTGTGGTGGCCGTGACATACTTAAGGCCTAAGGGAGGGATGCGGCTTCTTTTAGGCCAAGAAAATGTGTGATATTTGTTGTAGTAGGTGGGTAAGATGCTATGGAGCATAGAGGTGCTTGCCATTGAGGTGCTAAAGTGTAACACCCCCAAATTGGGTCACAGCGGAATAAGGGTCCGGGGCGTGTTACTTCAAGATCAACAGCACAAGATATATAAGAACGACACAAAAAGTCGTTTAAAATGATACATTGGATTTAATTGAAAGACTTAATACAAAAGCATATAGCTTTACTTGTTCATTGTTGAATATTACAAAAGTTGACATGCAGTTCCCAAACATGATTGCCACCCTAAATCTTTAAGGTTTTGCAATCCCAAAATGTAAACCCAATGCATCCTGGCATCCCATGCCATAAATTGGATCTACTGAAAACATTTGCTTAAAACGTCAACATTAGTGTTGGTGAATTCATAGTTTGATAAAATCATAATATGCAGGATCGCGAGGTCTTTTTAGTGATATGCAAACAATGCAGATATCACAAAAACTAGGATTACATTTTCACTAAGCTCAAGACACTGAAGTCGACAGTCTTTGTTCGCTATAATATTGCTACTCAGCCCGCAAATGATGTTTTTAACCCGGAAGAAAATCATCCCTCAAATTTCGACTTGCTATACGTTCGTTCTCTGGTGATAGCAACTATCTCACCCCGAACGGGGGAGGTCGATTTCCCGGAATAGATCTATTAAATAACATTCGCGTCTCACATAGTTGTAATTCCAACTACATGATGCAATTGACAGGTTCAATGTTAGTGGGCTTAATTGGGTTATCGCTACATTAGGCAAACATGTAATCAATACTTGCGTCCAGTTTGTTTAAAACAAAAGAATGTTTCCACCCATATAGTTATAACTCATTGAAATCGTAAAATTGGGGGTATTATGAACTCACCTTGAAGACTGATAATCCAATATTGCAGATATGCACGTCACGAAAGGTCGAATGCCAACCTAATTATCATAGGTCGTATTAAGTATCCGAGTACTTGTATATAATCTTATGGTTGTTAATCGTTTACTATCGTTTTCGGGCTATCATAATTAAAGAGGTCATGACATGACGTTCGAGGAGTTAGGACACTTTAAAATCGTAAATCCAATACCCTCGTCGAAACGCCATCCGAACGGAGGCCTCATTATGAAACTCCCTAGTAATATAGTACTTCGATAACCACATAATATTCTATATAGCTCAATCACCAACTAATGGTTTTGGTAAAATGGTGTTTAATAAGTTAAAACGTTTATAATTACCGTTTTAGTAAAACTAGCATAACTTTTGCGTTTTAAGCCCGATTTTGACGTTTCTTATGCCCACGTCTTCGTAGTAAGACGAGTGATCAAAATATTACATTTTCAAGTTTTTGATATTCTGCGATGAATAGTGTTTTACTGTTCACGACAGCTAGTTTAGTCGTTTTAGGTTTTAATTAGCGTAAACTCGTAATCGTAATAACTTATTCGTTTTAATCCCGATTTTAGTGATTCCTTCGAGTACGTCTCCGTTATTAAAAGATTTATTATATTTTACAAAGTTGGGTCCGCTGATGAATAGTACTTTTACTGTTCATAGTTTATAAAATTACTTTTATAAACTTTAATTATCGAAAATGTCGTAGTTTATTCATTATAGTTCCGTTTTTAGCGATTCTTTCGAGTACGATCTCGTAATTAAAAGTTATATCATATTTTTGATGTTTTAAAAACTGAAGTTGCTGTAATGAATAGTGTTTTTATAAAAATAGTTTTATAAAAGTATTTCTCGTTGTAAACTCGTAATTAACGTATCTTTTTCGTTGTAAATCGGTTTTTCGAGTTTCTTATCATTTTGGAATCGTCATGAGGCGTATTATTTTTATATTAGGCTCTACCTACTGTATGAAACACGAAATAAAAACCCTTTTATTATCCAAGTGTATTGATTTATAAAAAGTTTGTTTTATTAACTTTATAAACCCTAATTTATAACTAAACATGTTTATACTTAAACAACATGTTATCATAATTATAGATCCATTATTTCATGATATATATGACCATATGACATAAGAAAAAGTGTATAATTTCATAGACATTAGTAAAAACCCTTTTTACATATTCAAAAGTCTTAAGTGGTGATTTAGCCATAAATAACATATTACACATGAAATAATGATAATAAAAAGTATAAAGGAATTTAGAAGACCTTAGGGATGATGTATGAGATGAGAAATGAATGCTAAACCCGTGTTTAGATTCAAAACCAAAGCTTGCACAATAAAAACCCAAATCTTGATTTCTTGCTTCAATACTTGTAAATAATTAATCAAGGCTTCAAAATACTTTGAGGTATCTTAGATATGATATGAGAGTGTATGTAAATAGGTTATATAAATTTTGTATGGATTGTTTGGGATGGCTTAGTGAGCCGTGACCCTTAGGAGAGAAAGAAAGAAAAGAAAATGAATTGTTAAGTGTAAAGAGTTTATGACATTACACTTAGGAATGCATGTTATATATATAAGGAACTAGTCAAAGTAAGTAAAACAAAGACTAAAGACCATTGACTAGTCCAAGGGGGGGGGGAATAATGGGGCGGCATGGTGATGGAAATGGGGAAAAGATAGTCAACTTTACTATGCACTAGTTATGCCATACCTCTTTAATGGATTGTGTTCTTATGTCTCCTAAATGAGACAGTTTCTTGTATTTCTTGAATCAATGGCCATAATTTTCGGCATACATGAGATATATATGATATATTTGAGTAAACTTTATGTATTGGGTATAAATGTGGGTATTTGTTGAAGCGTAGAAAAGTTTTGGTGGTTCCGGGAGTGCCTAAACGCAATTTATCGCGAAACGTTATACACTTTACCGTATCAAAAAAAATAAAATGAACAAAGTTAATATTATCCTTAAAAAATAATTACTGGTAACCCGCGGTTTGAATGTAAACATTTAATTGTTTTAATGCCCTATACATTGAACGCTCATTTTTAGCTTACCGCGATTTAGCTTAACATATAATATTTAAAGCAAATGCGTACAATACAAAAGGTACATTGCGGATTTATCGACGTCGTCAATGACTTGAAAACACAGGGTGTTATACATGTCATGTCCGTCTCTCCTGAGCTAGCTTTTGATCATTATCTCTGACATGATCGAGCCATGCATCCGCTCGCTCCTTATTACGAGTGAAAGACAAGAGCTGATCAGGGCACGAATAGACCTCGTGAATCAAATGCTAGCTCCTCCTCCACTACTCAAAATCATCATTCCTTATCTCATCCACTTGATCACATGGTTGAAGAAAATGATGATGAATCATTTCACTCTAATTCCTCTTCTCCTTCTCAACAAGTCTCTTCTTCATCTAATGTTGCTTCTAGAGTCCGTCAAAACCCTTCTCATGAAAGTCATGACTTGAACACCTTTCTATCCAAAACTATAACTCTTCAAGCTCAACAACGAATTGATCACCGAGACGGGTTAAGGTCAATTGGTCAAGCTCTCAAGAACATGATGGGAGGAAAAAGGAAGTAAAGATGTCGGCATAACTTTTAAGAGACTATTATTAGTATTATTATCTCTATTACCTAATATATTATGTCTTTTAATATATTAGGACTAGAATAATGAATGATGACTTCCGATTATTAGGATGATCTTTTAAATTCTTATCATCCTATTAATGCTTTACTTTTTAACAATTTGTGTTAATATTGCATGCTTCTTATGTGAATTTTCTTAAGACTTATTGAAATTGCATGCTTAAGATTAATGATTGATGCATTGTTAATTTAGATTTACTTGATATTTTTCTAGAATAAGATGTGATAATTTCTGAGGGAGAAAACTGGGAAAAGTCTGTTCTCTCCAGAAAATGGCATTATTATTAATCAGACGGCCCCCTTATCAATCAGGGACCGCCCCACAATATGGGACCGCCAACAGGAGGGAACGGAAATTTTGATTTTTCTCTTTTTGGTATCTTTAACCAACCTATTCCTAGACTATTGTTGGAATTTCCCTCTTTGAACACACAATTTCTTCAATCTTCATCTTCAACACCATGCTTTACCATTTCTTTTTATCTTTCTCATTATTTAAATCATCAATCTTATTCATAATCACCATCTTCTTCATATTTTCTTCTTCTTCCACCCAAATATCTTGTTCAAATCATCACCCAAACTTTTCTAGAAAACCAAGAATGTCAGTTCGTCAAGTATGGAAGCGTAAGACACCTCTTCTAAAATCATTACCTACTTGTCATAATGACTCACCACCACCACCTCCAAGAAACACTCCTCACTCTATCTCACCACCTATGGACTACCTACAAAGAGAGAGAATTATTAATCAACTCCACACCATCTCCACACTCATCGATTATCAAACACCTATACCACCCTCTTCACCACACCCATTAGTTCAACCTCCTACTAATGCTCAAGTAGGGTGTCATGCTAGCTTTTGTCATTGTTGTAGGTACACCACCAACCACTTCCACTCTTTAAGAAATGAAATTAATTTCATTCGATTCCTTGTCACCCGTCTCATACCCCAATCACGAGTCCACCACAATGATTTACCATCTTCATCATTTTCACTCTTCAATTAATCACTCCCACGTGATTAATTTGCTCAAATAAATGTGCATTACCTTTTGGGTATCACATCTCATGAAGCCATAAATCATCTATTAGCTTATTTTTATTAGATGCTCTAATTATGTTATGTTAGGTTATGATTACTTATGATGTTGTATCATCATATATTATCCTATATGGCTATATATGATGTTTCTAGAAATTTGAATGCACTTTATTTTGTGAGTTTCTAAAGTGTGGATTATACACCTGAGATATTTGTCGGGCTATGTTGGTTTTTCAGGGGTTGTACTTCTAATAACTTTGTTTTGTAGCAAAGTAGCAAGCAAATTATCATAAATCGATCCATTGGTTGCCACCTAAAAAGGGGGAGCTTACTCAAGGTGGATTTTTCAATCGTTCGTTTCTTTCTCGTCTATACTAAATTTGACGATAAACCTTGTTTGGATTCGACAAAAAGGGGGAGAAATGAAATTAAACTCATTAGTAATTTATAAAACGTCTATTTTTTATACTAAATGAGTTTATATTTTGTCATCATCAAAAAGGGGGAGATTGTTAATACAAATAATGTCTAAAAACGTTATTTATATTTTTTGACCTCTCGATGTTTTGATAATAACAAAATGTAAAAACGTTTATGATAAAATTAAACGTTTATAAATTACTAATCGTAAAATTCTATTTCTAAGATTAATCACTGAAGGTAATTCAGGATAAACGAATCAATTAAACATGATAGTGATCAAGAAAATATTTTCTTAAACCTTACATTTCTGGAAAAGTGGTATTACAAAAATATATACACAAAATATTTATTCATAAAAGAAATGTTTTATTAAAACAATAAATTTGAAATCAGATTTTCCCCCCAAAATGGAAGGTTCCAAAACAGATAACACCTTCCCCACTAAAAGACAAAAAGAGGAGCGTACTCTACGGGCGACCCCCTTATAGGCCTGGCGGCCCCCTAACATATTAGGGACCGCCAGGACCGCCAGCAGAGTAACGACTATTTTTGTCTTCTATAAAATATTGGGCCACCCCACTTAAAAAAGAAAAAACACAACCCTCTTATCCATGAATTTTTTTCAGAATCTACTTTTCCTCAACTTCCTTTCTTTCTTTCTAAACACTATCACCTTGATCACTAACATATCTTGATCTTGTTTCAAGCGATTAATTCCTTCTTCCCCTCCCTTTTCTAATCAAGTGCAACAGAAGAACAATCGTATTCATCTAGAAACGAATTGTTATCAAGTGATCTCTTTCCTCCTCCTCACCCCAAGTCACAAATCTTTATTTATTTTCTTTGTGGTGTTAGTGTAAATTAGAATTGAGTGTAGATCCAATAGCGTAAATTAGTATTTGTGAAAATTGGATTGTATTGTCCAATTCCAAGAAGTGGTTATATCATTGTGAGTGTATAAAGACTTTAGTGAAGTCTTAGAATGGTTCTAGCTATGATTAGGACGCGACATCTAGCTTATGTGTTGGAAAGAAAGTAAGCGACGTGTAAACGGTTATCCTCTCTAAAGAGCTTGTTGACATAGTGAAATCCGTTGTATTACTCGGGGAGTGAAGTAGGGGCGAGAGAGGTTGCTTGCGTAGCCAAACCACCTAAAAAAAATAAATCTTGGTTTCTTGTTTGATCATTTTTTTCCTTATCTCTTTTGATATTGGTCCCATTGTTTATTATTTCATTACATTAGATAGTTACATGAGAATCATATATTGTTGATTGATTGACATACAACTCGAATCAAACCATCTTATATAAGCAAAGTTTTTTAAAAGGATAATTTACCGGTAAACTATTTAACCCCCCCTTCTAGTTTCCCATTAGCTATAATTGTCATCACTTTTTTTTTTTACTTTTTTTCTTTTCAACCTTTTTTTTTCATTTTCATTTCACATACATCAAACTCCCCTACACTTCGCATAAACATACACCACAAAAATACAAAATATGAAGCTGCGCATCTCCATCTTTGTCGGAATGGCACAAACAAATGGCGAAGTGTGGCAAACTCATAATCATCAAAAACTATCCAAAAATACAAAAGGGTTAGGCTAAGGTTTAAAGTTAAATATTTTTTTTCTTTTTTTCTGGATTTTATCGAATGAACATGATGGCTCAACGGGTGTTCTAAGGGTATCTAGCACTAAAAGTAACTGCTAACAAAGGGTTAATTTGGGTGGTTAGCTGAAAGTAAACGGAAAAGGCTATTTGAGTTAAATCCTAAGGTGCCTCTTTATCACGCATATACACTTATCATCACACGAATGTGATCTCACTGCGGTATTCGTAATGATTTACAAGCACAAGTGCTAATATATTAACCTAATTACGTGAAAACAACTATAAGGGCAAACAAGTCTACATAAATTTTAAATTGGCCCAAAAATTAGAAAATTTTAAAATCAGTCTCGTTTTCCCTATTTACCTCCCCCACACTTAAGTTTTGAATTGGCCTGCATGAGAAAAATAACTTCAAAGTATGAATAATAGAGAAATAAGAGTAAGAGAAAACCAAACATCCGGGCATGAAAAATTACGATCGAACTTCAATATGATAGATGCTACGCAACAGCTAGCATGAGCGTGTGAGATCAATCAAATTCGCCTCCAAGCATCCTCCTTCATCATTTCCTGCTGTATCATTAAAATAAAACAAACAAACAAACACAAAATGCAAACAAGAATAAACTAAACATAACGAGCATGTAACACCCCCACACTTAAGATTTTTCCAAGTTGAAAAACAACTTTCTTAAAGGGTGTACACATTTATTCAAAACGGAAACTAAAGTAAACAAAGCAATTAAAACCTCGGGTTGCCTCCCAAGAAGCACTTAATTTATTATTGAGTCATTAGCTAGACTCTTCCCTAAGATTCAAGATTCTTTGATGATTCGGTTCAAATAGGAAATTTCCCTTTTTAAAGATTGAGGGTATGTGATTTTTGGTATGTACTCCATGAGCAAAGGGGACACATTTGGTCTTTTTGGGTTCTTCGTGTCCTCAATATTTCCTTTCGACACTTCATTTTCAATGCCAACAAATGATATTAAATCTTTGTCACTAACATGATTCGATATTTCATTGTGTTCAAACACCTTCTCTTGAGTGTACGGGATATACACGGTGCAATCCTTAAGAAATGGTGATACAGTCGGTGAGTTAGACATGATTAGGTTTGGGTTTGGCATGGTTGGATTATGCTCAGTTTCTTCCTCCTCGATGAATTTAACATCACCCTCATCATTATCGTTTTGGATTGAGGGTATGTTGTAGACAATGTCATGTCTCGGTTTCGTATTTATGGCAGGAGGGGTTTCGGTAGGCAAGAGAAACTCAAATCACCTCTCCAAGTTTTGGATTATCGCTTAGTGTATAACACCTCGTGTTTTAGGTCATTATATGACATTATGTAATACACTGTTTATTTTTAGGGTTGTACGCATTTGCTCTTAATTTTAAGTATTAAGTGAAATCGCGTAAACTAAAAATAATCATTCAATGTAAATGGGCATCAAACAATTAAATGTTTACATCAAGTAAGTGTTAAGTGATTATTTTGAGGATAATTATTAACTTTTTTCATCTTATTTTTATTGGTTACGTAAAATGCTTACGTTTCGCGATAAAATGCGTTTAGGCATTCCCGAAAGCACCAAAACATATCTACGCTTTAACAAATACCCATGATTATACCCAATACTCAAAATTAACAAAATATCATCACCTATATGTGTATGTGGCCAGATATGGGGAGATAGGAATAAAGAAATATCTATTTTGCATGACTACTTCCTAAATATCAAGGATAAGACTTATCCTAGGGAACCAAGTCTTACACCTTTACATACACTTGACTAATTTCCCTAGAAATCCTCCTTTGGTTCCTTGAATAAGTCTTGGGGTATATAATGCCTAAACTAGGAAGCAAACACATACACATCTCTTTTCCAAGGTGTAAACAAAATCAATCTATCTCTTTCTCTCCTCTTGAAGCCCACGGCTCAAAATCATATACATACACAATCCATACAAATTTTTCTACCACTTATACAAGCATACACACATCATATCTAAGGCATACTAAGAAGGTTTGAAGGCTTGGTTAAGCCTTTGCAAGGGTTGAAGCAAGAAAAGGAAACTAGGGTTTACTTGGGAAAATTAGGGTTTTCACCTTATATTTTCAAGCCAAGGGTT
>BQNB010150726.1:3442-15997 GCA_026074375.1 Tanacetum coccineum
TGCATTAAAGATTTTGTCGCATTTCATTTTGTTATCTGTCATGGGCTGAAAATCTTTGTATTTTGAATCAAGTGAACAAGTTAAGCTTCGGGCTTATGTAACAATTACTTTGTTAAATCCAATGTATCGTTTTCAAACGACTTTTTGGTCGTTCTATATATATCTTGTGTTATTGATCTGAGAAGTAACACGCCCCGGACCCTTATTCCGCTGGGACCCAATTTGGGGGTGTTACATGGACCATTGACACAAATGCAAGTTGATCATTCGTAGAAGGAGTGATTCTCTTAATAATCAGTCGATCTTGTGCAGGATGCTTCTCATGTTGTTTTAAGTATGCATACAGCTGTTCGTGATTTGTCTCTTTCAGAACTTTGTTGAGTTTAACGGCTGTCATGAACCTATCCTATTCAGGTGACATATTGTTCACGAACTTGGAGTTCAGTTGAATGTTAGGCATTGTCATTCTCATATTCCTCATGTCGTTGCCCACACAAACACACCATACAACTCTCTAGAATGTGAAAGCGAACATAGTACTCATTGATATTTTCACCTGGAAGCATCTTGAACCTCTCAAACTCATCGTTACATAACTGAGGATTCTATAATTTCTTTTTTGTGAGTTCAGAACCAGCCAGAAGTATTTTGACGTTGTCCCAAATTGCTTTTGCTTTAATGTTGTGATTGATGAGCTTGTAGATATCTTTGGGAAGTCCTTGAAGCACAATATTGGTGGCACGGACATCTGCATAGTATTGTTTCTTCTCTGTGTCACTAAGGTCCTCATATGTACGAGGCCTTTCTGGTCCAAGAAGGACACCTCCCTCAGGGGTAGTTTTGAGGGCATCCCTTGTGGTTCCAAGCTCAAATGGTCCTTGATCAATCGACTGAAGAATTTGCAATCCATGTTCCTTTCCCCTACAGTACAATCGGATTTGTTGTGACCATGATTCGTAATCAGTCCTATCGAGCATAGGAGGGCGGGTATCGGAACCGGCCGCTTGAATATCATCTGAATTACTGGACATGGTTGATTACTTGTATTATGATAAACTTTGGATCGGTACAATGATTAGTGATTGTATGTTAAAAGTGATGATTGTTTGTTTGATTAGGTGATATGTTGTTTGATTATGATTTGGTTTGGTAGAAATAAATTAACGTAATGAAGTTAATGAAACTTAGGCAAAACGCAGCGAAAAAGCCTAGACAAAACGCAGTGAAGAATGAAATTTTGCCAGAGTAACTTCTTATCAAAACGCAATATGGTCTTCAAGCAAAACACAATGGAAGTCTTGAGCAAAACGCAGTGATGTTGAAGCAAAACGCAATGATGAATGAAATTTTGCCAGAGTAACTTCTTATCAAAACGCAATATGGTCTTCAAGCAAAATGCAATGGAAGTCTTAAGCAAAACGCAGTGATGTTGAAGCAAAACGCAGTGATAGCATCAAGCAAAATGCAATGAGGTCTTGAAGCAAAACGCAGTGAGGTCTTGAAGAAAAACGCAATGAGGTCTTGAAGCAAAACGCAATAAGGTCTTGAAGCAAAACGCAGTAAGGTCTTCAAGCAGGCAAAACGCAACCTTCAATAACCAAAACGCAATGACCAAAATGCAACCCAAATACGAAAAAACGCAGTACTGTTATACGATACAAAACGACAAAACGCAGTGTACTATTTGAGGCAAAACGCAATGAAGAATAACTCAGAGGGGCAAAACGCAGTGAAGAAAAATACAAACTTTTTCACCTAAAAACACCTAAAAATCACCCTTTTGAACGTTTTTGTTTGGTTTCTTTTGTACAACTTGATCCTAAAAGGTTATAACAACTATACGAACACTAACTTTAACATCACAAACGTGAGAATCAAAGAGTGTCAAGAAAAAGACCATAAACCTTTAAAAACCAAACTTTTGATCTAAACCAACCAAGAAAATGCACATACAGTCTATCTAATCATCCCATGGGCTCTGATACCAATTGTTGTATATTGGATATCATAACACAAGCCTAGGATTAATGTTTGGCCAAATTATCTAGAGAGAGAAAGTGGGAGTTCTAGAGAGAGAAAATCACTTAGTGTGTGTTTGTAATAAAATAAACATCCAACCCCTTCCCATGGCTAGAAAGGGGTATTTATACAAGAGTTTGGTGCCCCTAAATGGGACATGGAGTGGGCTAACAAGTGGGTAAAGACCCGGCCCAACACCATAAGTCGTACGGTAACTAAACGATTAAAACTAAGACTACGAGCTAACCTATGCTAGATATAACACGGGGTGACCGAGTCTTTTACATGGATTTTCATAATCCTAACAACCAACAATCAAAGAAGATTATTTTTGTGATAATTAATGGCTGCTGCTATGAAACACATGGCTTCAAACTTTGCCAAGCTTGACAAGTTTGAAGGGGTGAACTTTAGAAGATGGCAAAAGAAGATGCACTTCTTGCTCTGCAGCATGAGTGTGGTGTATGTGATGACCACTCCTATTCCTGAAGATGGTGGTGATGATGCAACCGTTGAACAAATAAGGAAAAGGGCTAAGTAGGACAATGATGACTATGTCTGCAGAGGTTAAATCCTCAATGGTATGTTTGATTCCTTGTTTGATATTTACCAAAATGTTGAATCTTCCAAAGAACTATAGGATTCCTTAGAGGCCAAATATATAGCTGAAGATGCATCAAGTAAGAAGTTCCTTGTTAGTAATTTCACCAATTACAAAATGACTGATTCAAGACCAGTTATGGAACAATACAATGAACTTCTTGGTATACTTGGAAGATTTACACAACATAAAATGAACATGGATGAGGCTATTCAAGTCTCTTTTATCATTGATAAACTCCCTCCTTCTTGGAAAGATTTCAAGCACACCTTAAAACATTTGAAGGACGAGTTAACTCTTGTTGAGTTGGGCAGTCATCTGTGCATTGAGGAGTCTCTTAGGGTGCAGGATAGTGACAAGCCAAAAGGCAACAATGTTGCTGGTCCTTCAGTTGTCAATATGGTGGAGCATAACAACTCCTCCAGGTACAATGACAACAAAGGTAAACGTAAACATCATGATAACACAAGGACTGATCCTAACAAGAAGGCAAAACCTACTTGTTGGAAATGTGGCAAAATCGGTCACATTAAAAGGGATTGCAAGTGTGTTAAAATTGGCAACAAAGCTAATGGTTCAGGCACAAAGGGTTCAGTAGATGGATCAACCAACTCACTGAAAGGATGATGATGTTGTGTGGTAGGTTGACTCATGAGCAACTGTTCATGTGTGTAAAGATAGATGATGGTTCAAGACCTATGAGTCGCTAAATGATGGATCTATTCTTCACGTGGAAAATGAGTCAATAGCCCTGGTGCATAGACGTGGTTGTGTAGATCTTAGGTTTAGTTCTAGAAAGATTGTTTCTTTGTTAAATGTTTTGCATGTTTCTAATATAAGGAAGAATTTAGTTTCTAGTAGTGTTTTGAACAATTATGCATATAAGCAAGTGATTGAATCTAATAAATTTGTTCTATCCAAACATGGTGTGTTTATTGGTTTTGGTTATTTGAGTAATCAAATGTTTAGGCTTAATATTGTTAATGATAATATTGCTTCAGCCTTTATGTCAAACTCTAAACTGAATGATTCAATCCTATAGCATGCTAGACTGAGCCATGTCCACTATAAGAGGATGCAAGATATGTCTAAGGATGGGTTAATCCTAGCTTTTGACATGGACACTGAAAATTATAAGACTTGCATGCTAAACAAAATAACTAAGAAACCATTTCAAAATGTAAAACGTGAAACTAAAGTTTTGGAGCTGATCCATAGTGATCTGTGTGATTTACATGCTACTCCCTCATTAGGGAATAAGAAATATTTTGTGACATTTATTGATGATGCTTCAAGGTTTTGCTATATTTATTTATTACATACTAAAGATGAAGCATTAGATAAATTCAAGGTATTCAAAACTGAAGTTGAATTACAACAAGGGTCCCTGATCAAAAGATTCAGGACTGATAGGGGAGGTAAGTACATGGATACTCTGTATTTTCAGTCTGTTGGTATTATCTATGAAACGACTGCCCCTTATACTCCGCAAAAAAATGGTATATCTAAAAGGAAAAATAGAGTACTGAAAGAAATGGTTAATTCTATGTTGTCCTACTTAGGACTGAGTCAAGGGTTCTGGGGTAAAGCTATGTTAACAGCTTGCTACTTATTAAATAAGGTTCCCAATAAAAAAAACAAGATTACCCCTTATGAACTTTGGACTAAAAGAAAACCAAACATAAACTACCTCAGGGTTTAGGGTTGTAAGGCAGTTGTAAGACTCCCTGATCCAAAGCTAAAAAATTTGGGTGAAAGAGGCATTAAATGCATCTTTGTTGGATATGCTGAGCATTCCAAGGCTTTTAGGTTCTTTGTTATTGAACCTAATGAATCAGTTTCAATTAACTCTATAATTGAATCAAGGGATACTATCTTTGATGAGAATAGATTCTCTTCAGTCCATAGACTAAGTCAGAGGTCCCTAAAAGATGGAACTGAAGACATTGGTGGTTCAGTGGTCCCTGAAAAGGTCACTAAAGAGGTTGTTCAGCAACCTGAACCTGAGCTTAGAAAAAGCAAAAGGAATAGGAATCCAAAGAACTTTAGACCTAAATTTCAATTATACTTAATTGAAGGAACAAGGGATGAGGTCTCTGACCAACACTCCTCTTGCTTTAATGTTGAGGATGACCTCAAAACATTTGATGAAGCAATGAGGTCCTAAGATGTTACTTTCTTGAAAGAAGCAATTAATGATGAGATAGATTCCATCATGAGCAACAACATTTGGGTGTTGACTGATCTACCTCCAGGTTGCAAACCTATTGGTTGCAAATGGATCTTTAAAAGAAAACTAAAGGTAGATGAAACTATTGAAAAGTTCAAGGCAAGGCTGGTCATTCAGGGCTTTAGACAAAAGTCAGGGATATACTATTTTGATACTTATGCTCCAATGACACATATCAGTACCATAAGACTACTGATTGCAATGGCATCAATTCACAATCTGATTATTCATCAGATGGATGTGAAGACGAAATTCTTAAATAGTAAACTGGAAGAGGAGGTTTATATGAACCAGCCTCAGGGCTTCATCATGCATGGCAATGAAAACAAGGTGTGTAAACTGATTAAGTCTCTATATGGACTGAAGCAGGCACCTAAGCAATGGCATCAAAAGTTTGATGAAGCGGTTTTGTCTAATGGTTATTTACTTAACCAAGCTGAAAAATGTGTATATAGCAAATTTGATGAATCTAGTAAAGGATTCATCATTTGCCTATATGTTGATGACATGCTGATCTTTAGCACTAACCAAGTTCATGTTGACCTGACAAAGGATTTCTTGTCATCAAGGTTCTCTATGAAAGACATGTGAGAGGCTAATGTTATCCTAGGTATAAGGATCAAACATGAAAGTAATAGAATAGCAATTTCTCAGTCTTATTATATTGAGAAGGTACTAAAGAAATTCAATTACTTTGAATGCACTCCAGTTAGTACTCCTATGGATACAAGTGAGAAGCTGATGCCCAATAATGGTCAGGCTGTATCTTAACTTAAGTATTTTAAGGTGATTGGCTGCCTGATGTATGCCATGATTTATACAAGGCCTGATATTGCTTTTGCAGTGGGTAAACTAAGCAGGTATACTAGTAACCTTGGTACTCAGCACTGTCAAGCAATTCAGAGGGTACTAAGGTATTTAAAGAAAACTATGGATTATAGTTTGATATATACATGCTACCCATCAGTCCTAGAAGGATTTACTAATGCAAGCTGAATCAACAATACTGAAGATAATTCATCTACTAATGGTTGGGTATTCCTGCTTGGTGGAGGTGCAATTTCTTGGGCTTCCAAGAAACAAACTTGCATCACTAGTTCAACAATAGAATTTGAATTTGTGGCTTTAGCAGCTGCTGGTAAGGAGGATGAATGGTTGAGAAAGCTGATCCTTGAGATTCCATTGTGGTCTAAACCTATAGCACCTATTTCTATCCGATGTGATGGTGTTGCTACAGTGGCAAAAGCTTATAGCCAAATGTACAATAGGAAGTCTAGACACTTAGGTGTCAGGCATATTATGATTCATGAGCTTATCACGAGTGGGGTGGTATTTATAGAGTTTGTGAGGTCTCAACAAAACTTAGCTGATCACTTGACGAAGGGACTGGCTAGAGACTTGGTTTTAAAGTCTGCTAAAGGGATGGGTTTAAAGTCCAATCAAGTCGCTGAATGCTAGGACACCTAACTCCTTACTAAGGAAACTTGGTAGCTGAGTTCAATGTAGAAAGCTAAACGTTCAGTGGACTGAAGCACATGTTTTACAATCATCCTAAAGATGTGCTTGGAACCTGCTAAAAAAGAGGATGGAACCCTTACTTCTCAATGGTTAATTTCTTTGAAAAAGTGCTGAGCAGGAGCATGAATAAAGAGGAACCACCTATGTAAATGTTGAGGTTTTGCCGCTTCAGGGAGCATGGACTTTGGCTCTTATAACATTTATAATTTAGATATGGACACATGGCTTGTATAGTGTCAGGAGTTTCTTAAGTGTTTGAAAACTTGCGTGTATTTTATCTTCAAGTATTCAAATGGGTTGAAGGGTTCAATTCTTAGAACACCATGATTCTTAAATATTTGAACGTGTAAATTACTAAAATGGAAATTCAATCCTCAGGACATTTTCATTTATGCACTTGTTTTGTTTAATGTTTAATTTTCATGCAAAGGAATTGTACTAAATTAGGGAGGATTGTTGGAAATTTAGTTCAATTGAGGGTTCAGTTCATACCGAGTAATGGGATTGGAGGTACGGAGTATACTCCCATAGGCCACTGAACACCCTGACTCTGATAGTGGTAAAAGGGAATTCAGGTTGCTGATGAAGTTCAGTGAGTTCACTCACTGAATGGTATTCATCAGTCTGATGGCTTCAACTTTGTACTCACCGAGTAGTAAGCTGAAGGATACCATCAGGGAGTAATCTATCAGAGGAAGTATCCTCGATGAGTTAACTCATCAATAGGTTGCTTCAGTTTGAACTTTCACTGGGTATGCTCTTTGGTAGGCTAGCTGATGGTTCATGACACTGAATGAATAACAAGCTAGAACGAATTCAATAACTTGTAACTGATTTGATCGGTTTAAATGGTAAGTTACAATCACATTTAATGACCATGATTAATATGGTCATGTAACCACTAATTCTTAAAATCAAAGAGACTAATTATAGATGAGATTATATCTCCTATAATCTCTCATAATTACTTTGACTAGAGTTTTGAGTATTTCTCATATAAATAGGAGATCATAACTGCATAAGAAGTGGGTGAAAAATAAACAGAAAACCAAAAACACTTAAAAGTGAAAAGGTTCTTGATTTGTGCCTAGAACAAGAACAAACACTTGGTTTTATCCCAAAAAGGTATTCGTGATACCCAGACATATGGTCGAATAATCTTCTTTGGAAAGTGATTACACGACTTCAAGTGATATCCGGTAACCATCTTTGGTAATTAGCTAGGTTATTTATTATCTTCATCATGATTTGGGCCATACTAAAACCAACAAAGACAACCGATTATAGGTCAGTTGAGGTTAACAAACATAATTAGCCTTTTCCGCCTAACCTGTTTCTTTTTATATGACATGTTTCTAACATAGACTTATTATTTCCTTAATCTTAGCTTTTGTTATATATCTTACTATATTCTTATGAAACGTGTAGATAAATGTTGCAAAGCTTGCACCAGAAATTTTTAAGCATATGCATATTAGCATATTAAATAATATAAGATCTTTTACTTATGTCTTTAGTTTTCTGTTTACTTGAGTTATGGCGAATCGGTAGCCATTTATTTTCAATGGCAAAGTATATTACAATACTTCACAGGAGGTGATTTTAACACATCATACTATTAGCAAATAAAGTAAAAGAGGGTGTAGAATAATAGTAGGATGGAACAATGAAACAATCAGGCCCGTCTTTGAGGGTTTGTAAGGTGGGCGACCGTTCAGGGCCCTAAAAATTTTAGGGGCTCATAATTTCACCCGTAAACAATTATATACACATGTACATATATTTTCTCATGAAGAAAAAAGTATTTAGTCGAGAAAATATCTTAAATGAGTAACATGCTGAACGTTTAAATAACTAATTGCATTATATCGTATAAACGGTGATACTTTATATATAATATTACCTCTCGAAAGGCCTCATTATAACAATGATAATATTGAGCTGATGCAAATACAGTCTAGAAAGTAAGTCATGCTTAATAGAAGTTGTCAACACTAAACATAACTATTTTGCTGTTTCATTTATGCTGCTAATATTGAGAAGGAAAGGAAGGAGTTGTGGAAAATTTTGAAAGTATATAAAGGTTTGGTTAATATTAATCACCCATGGTCTTAATGTGAGATTGAAATGTTATCTTTAATGTGATTGCTCATTGTGCTTGGGTTCTTGTACAACAACATATATGATTGATTTTCAAGAATGTACATAGGAGTTAGAGATTGAAGATATTAAAAGTTCTGGTCTTTATTTCACATAGATACAGAGTACACAAAACCAAACCATGATATTTTTAAGAAATTGACAGACTAATGAGAAATGTCGACTTTATGGAGAGATTTGAAGACTTAAATGCAATTTTCATGCCTCATCTCACTTCTTACCACCGTCCCGATGGGGAAATCCAAAGCCTGAACTTTTTGGGACAGTTAATGCTTATCAGATTACGAGACGGGTTTTTGGACCTTAATGGGGATTTTTTTTCCAGGTTTTGGGCGAGGACGTGGCTCAACATCCCCGCCTTACCCCGCCCGAAAACAAATATATACATATAGAATTATATTTACCCTTTAGAAATATACTTCTTAAATTTTCTCTATTTGTAAGATTGAAAATTGTGATCATTGAAGCTTGTTTCGTGTCATAATATTCTAAAGAAGTTGATTTGTGAAGTGTAGCTTATCAAATTTTATATCTATTATTGTTGTAGAAAACTTAATAAGGCTAATGCTTAATTTATTAATAATGAACTCCCAAAAGTTATTGCATACAATTATATTGTTAATAGTGTAAAAACAACAATAAACGAGGAAAGACACAAGTTTGGTGAAGCATCGCAGTGAAGACAACCCGATAAGATCTCCAACAGGGTACGAGGTGGGTTTAGAGGAGCATCTCGCCCTAACGGAACACTCTGATAAGATCCCCAATGGGGATTGAGGCGGGTTTGGGGATGATTTCTTTCATCGAGTTTGGAGACAAGAATGGCCGCCCCACCCTGAACCCGCCCCATTACCATTCATACATACAATTCTTGTGGTACATCATATGATGCTGAAGAAGCAAAGAGCCTTTAAATTTTCTAATTACATTACTCACAAGCCATAATTTCTTCCGGTTGTAAAAAAGGAATGGGAAGTTCAAGTGGAAAATCTAAACTGGATAAATGGGAACCTATATGACAAAGTAACATCTTGGAGAGAAAAATTAAAAATTGTTCAAACAAAAGTTGATGTTTAACTTTTTGATAGCAAGCTAAAAGAGGAGGAAGCAAACACTTTTAAGAGATTACAATGAATCTCTGCAAGATGAGAAAAAAAAACCTTTTTTCAACCGGCCAAGATTGATTGGCTGAGAGACGGGGGTAGAAACAACAAATTCTTTCATGCAACATTAAGGACCAGGAGACATAAAAATAGAATTGCTGAAATATGTAATGAAAATGGGTAAATATTTGAAGGAAAGTAGGTCCCTGATCAATTTGTTAAACATTTTCAAGCCTTTCATGTGATCTCTATAATAGTTCAACAATTAACTCCAAATGTGTGATCTTTACTAATATAATTAGTTATGAGGAAGCTACATACTTGGTCAAGCCGGTAACAGATGAAGAGACGAAAAAAATCAATCTGGGATATAAATGACAATAAGTCCCCTGGCTGGCGTGATGGATATATATCAAAGTTTTATAAGAAATCTTGGAGTGTGAAGGGAAAGGAGGTCTGCAATGCCATAAAGGAATTCTTTAGTAATTGAAAATTGTTACGTGAAATGAATGTAACCCAAATAACTATTGTTCTTAAACTCACTACTCCCTAATAGGTTTTTGATTTTAGACCCATAACATGTTGCAATGTACTCTATAAGTGTATTAGCAAGATATTGACAGAATGGATCAAAAATGCTTTGGGAAAATTGGTTTATCCAAATCAGAGTGCCTTCATTTGTGGGAGAAAAATCACAGACAACATCCTTCTAATTCAAGAGTTACTTAGAGTGTATAACTAGAAGAATGTGGCTCAGAGAGTAACTATGAAAATAGATATACAAAAAGCACATGACACACTGAGTTGGTCTTTCCTAAAAAGTATTCTAGAAAGGTTTGGATTTCCTCATGAGATGATTAAATTAATTACGGTATTTATTAGTTCTAAATCTTTTTACATATGTGTAAATGGAGAAAGGCATGGATTTTTTAAGGAAGGAAGAGGACACGAAGACCTTATTTCCCGTACATTTTCACTTTCATAATAGAAGTATTCGATCTCATTATGCAACAACAAATAAGTAAGGAAAAGAGCTTTAGATATCACTCTCTTGTATATCACAATGTACACTTAAACCCTTAACCTATGTTTAAGTTTACTCCTAATGTACAACAATTTTCACTTTAGGAGTAACACTTAAACATAATCAATACTCAACATCTTTTCCTCGTGTGTAAAAAGAAGGGTAAGAATGATCAGGAGTGCTATCAAGAGCCATAGGTTAATCGTGGTCTTCGAAGTTTGAGTGCTAGTTCGAGTGCCGAGTTCGTTCAAGATTCGGGTTCTGCGAAAGCAACATGTCCATCGAGTGGTAGAAGGGATACAAAGGGGACATTTTTTTAATAAAAAAAGAAAGTGGCAAGTTTGTCCCATGTGAAGTTTCCTACAAATACTACAAAGATGATAAGTATCAAAGGGATTCAAGTATTAATTTAATTTAATACTAGAAATTTGTTATCATCATCTTTTATTTTTGGTATTTAAATTGGACGTGAAGTTTTCGTTGTTGCGTTTGGTTTTCTTGTTGTTCAAGTTTTGATCGTGGTTTGTTTGGGTTTCAAGTTTACGATCAGGTTTGCTTGTTCAAAATTGAGTGTTTAGGGTTATTCTAATTAATTCGATTTGCAAGAAGGGTTTTTTTTAGCAATAACGGTGTAACCCTTGCACTTTTTTGAAATCTATATGTTCTAATTTAGTCATTTGATTTTTTGACTTTTGTCATTCCCGTTAGAATAAGTTACCGTGTTGACGGTGTTGAATCTATGTTTATCTTGGTTATCGACCTTTTATTGCTTATGTTAATTCTTTTTAGAGGATTTTATCTATGTTGATCATGATTCGAGAGGTTTATGTCACACCCCCAGACGGGGCCTGGACGAAATACGTGTCCGAGGGCGTGGCGTCATAACAATCCGAACACAAAGCAATAAAGAACGACCACTAATCATGGACGTTTGAAAAAGTGTACTCGTTGCATAAAAGAAAATTAATTTAAGTTTTACAACCGGTCATAAGAGAGTTAAATGTAACGAAAGCATAACAAAGTTTAACAATGACAACGAGTATGAAAATAGACAAGTCTTGAAATTGACGAAGTCACATAGCACATAGACTCCATTTAGCATCAAGAATCAAGCCAAGCTAAGCACCTGAGAAAACATGTTTAAAACGTCAACATAATGTTGGTGAATTCACAGGTTTAAGTTAGTACAAGAGTGGACCACAAGATTTCAAAACGCATGCGACTACTATAACAGATACAACATCACATAAAAAATATTTACTATTACGCTAAGCTCATGACACCGATGCTAATAACAACAAGGCATATCATATCATGCCACATAGTATTCCTGCCCTTAACTGGTGTCCCAAACCAAAGACCACCACAACGCACAATCGACATGACATATATCTATTTGTTCGCAGCTAATTTAGAACCAAACCAGATAGGGGTAATTAGTCCCAATAGATCTATCTACGCATTCACGCTCACTTAACCAATCCAATTAGCCATAGGTGACTAACGGTTCATGATAGTTCGGGCAATAGTGGTTTGTAAGGAAACTCAGGCAACACATAAACATGTAAAACTCACGTTAAGAACTTGTGTCCAATTTTAAAAACAAACAATGTTTCTCACCCCAAAGTATAAAGCATTTAGAAATCGATAAAATGTGGGGCTATGAACTCACCTTAAGCAAGTGGTGAATCGATAATCAACGAAGAAGAAATAAGGACGAAGGATCCTACACGCGACCTAAATAAATGACGCGTCTTAGGAAAACAAAAGATAACCGAATCTCGTATGATACGCTTTCAAGAGAAAAGACATCCATATGTGTTTGTGCTTTAGTTTATTTAATAAAGTATGACCATATAAAATTATAAAGTTGTTCGTTAAGTTTCGACGTTTATCCAAA
>BQNB010150727.1:1907-15997 GCA_026074375.1 Tanacetum coccineum
TGGTTGGTTCATATATATTTCTTCTTCTAAATCTCTGTTTAGAAATGTCAGTTTCACATCCATTAGGTGAACTTCCAAATTCCTTAATGCGGCATTAGCAAGTACCATTCTAGTCGAGGTTATTCGCGTAACAGGAGAATAAGTATCAAATTAATCTAGACCTTTGCGTTGTCTAAATTCTTTGATTACCAATCTTGCTTTGTGCTTGGCAATGGTGCCATCAGCTTTCATCTTCTTCTTGAAGATCCATTTATAGCCTAGTGGTTTACAACGGGAAAGTAAAACCACAAGCTTCCAAGTATGTTTTGTACAATAGAATCTATTTCACTTTTATTGGCTTCTTTCCATTGAGCTATTCCGAGTAAGTTACCACTTCTTGATAAGAATTAGATTCATTTCCTACCATAAAAGAAACAAAATCGGGTCTAAACGATTTCTCGTTTCTTGCCCTTTTGCTTCTTCTCGGTTCAACTTCTTCCTCGGTTTGATCTTGTCTCTTATCTTGGAGACCATTATCATCTCGTTGTCTCTTATCTTGGAAAACTTCATCATCTAATCTAGATGAGCTTCTAGTTTCCTTTGATAGACAAGGAAATATGTGTTCAAAGAAAGAAGCATTCCTTGACTCCATTACTATATTCTTTTATATATCTGGATTTTTTGACTCATGTACAATGAAACGATAAGCACTGCTATTCCTAGCATATCCAATGAATATACAATCCGCAAATTTAGGTCTAATCTTTTAGGCCTTAGGTGCTGGCATAGCTACCTTGGCTAAACAGCCACATACTCGTAAGTACTGATATGATGGTTTTCTTCCCATCCATAATTCATACGGGGTCTCTTCTTTATCCTTACGAGGTATCTTATTTAAAAGATAAGTAGCCGTCAGAATGGCTTCCCCCCACATGTCCTGGCTCATACCAGAACTAATCAACATGGCAGTAACCATTTCTTTCAAGGTACGGTTCTTCCTTTCGGCAATACCGTTTTGCTGAGGTGAATAGGGAGCAGTGAACTCGTGTCTAATTCCATGTTTCGCACAAAGCTCGGCGAATGGAGCCACGTATTCACCTCCTCTATCACTTCGTACAACCTTGATTTTCTTACCAAGTTGATTCTCAACTTCGGTTTTGTATAGAACAAACTTGTCTATAGCTTCATCTTTACTTTTCAACAAGTAAACATAGCAATACTTGGTACAATCATCAATAAACGTGATAAAGTACTTATTGCCACCCTTCGTGGGTAGTGATTTCAAATCACATATGTCTGTGTGTATCATATCAAGTGGTTCGGTTGTTCGCTTAACCGATTTGAAAGAATTTCTTGTAAGTTTTGCTTCAACACAAGTTTCACATTTGTATTTAGAATCAATATGAAAGTTTGGTATGCTATTAAATTTAATCAAACGACGCATCGAATTAAAATTTACATGTCCAAGACGACCATGCCACACATTAGAAGACTCAATCAAGTAAGCAGAAGAGTTCATTTTATTGATATCATTCTTGACCACCATTACATTGAGTTTAAACATAGCATCCACTGCATAACCCTTACCAACATACATTTGATTCTTAGACAAAACAAACTTATCAGACTCAACGAAAACCAAACTTGTTTAACAGCCAACCGGACACAAGATTCTTGCGAATCTCCGGAACATACAACACATTAGTCAACTTGAGCTTTTTCTAGGATGTCATCTTCAAAATAACATCTCCTTCACCCTTGATATCAGCAGTTGCAGAGTTGCCCATATACAGCTTCTGTCCATTGTCAACCGCTCTGAAAGAGTGAAACATACTCTTATCAGCACACACATGACGAGTTGCCCCAGTATCAATCCACCAACCACTGTTGTTAGTACCTACCAGGTTAACCTCAGAGATCATGGCACACACGTCAGACACCATCGCAATCATGTCCACATTCTCATCTACCATATTTGCCTGACGTGGATTTGCCCGCTTCGGCATCTTGCAATTGGGCAGCAAAACGGTGACCTGGTTGTCACATTTTACAAGTCCCCTGGAACTTCTGTTTCACAATCCCAGCTTTAGGAGCAAGGTACTCAGACTTCCCTTTGCCCTTCTTGTCATTCTTCTTTTTGTCTTTCTTATTCCCCTTGGAATTAAACCTTGAAGATGACCCAGCATGCTCAAGCCAAATTAGCCTTAGTTGGCAGAATCAGGTGTAAAAAGTCTTTCTGAGCCAGCTTGTTGTCCTCTTCAATACGAAGACGAACAACCAAGTCTTCAACACTCATCTCCTTTCGCTTATGCTTCAAGTAGTTTTTAAATTCTACCCAGCTTGGAGGTAACTTTTCAATAATAGCAGCAACTTGAAAAGTTTCACTCATTAGAACATATCCCTAACAGCATGAATAACGTAGCAGCAAAAACTTCAATCTTGAACCTACTGGGCCACGCTCGACGAAAACGTAAAAACAGACGAAAACGTAATAAATCAGACGAAAACGTAAAAAAACAGACGAAAACGTAAGAAATCTGACGAAAACGTAAGAAATCTGACGAAAACGTAAAAAAACGGACGAAAACGTAAGAAATTTGACGAAAACGTAAAAAACAGATGAAAACGTCCGAAAACCGTATAAACGTAAAAAAAAGTTATAATTAGAGTATATCACTTTTTAAGAAGTTATAACTAATTAGGTTAAAGTTTAACTAGGTCGACCCATTCGACCCATTCCATTGACCCATTGGACTCATTCATTTAATTTAAAAGTATGTTTAAAAGCCCATTGGACCCAAACTTCATTTAACTTAAAGACCCAAATGACCCAAATAATTAAAAAAATTACCCAATTAAACTTATTCTTTTATATTTGGGTCAAGATTGCCACCTGTATGCTATTGGTTGGATCTATAAATATGATCTCATTTCGAGTGTGCTTAAGATAATCTGTATTTGACAAAAACAATAATTAAGCTTTGCACTTTTGCAAGAATTTATAAACTTAAATACCTTTGAAATATGGCAAAGCTTCTATTTCCTTTTTTTAGGAACACGTTTCTGAAGTATAGTTGTGCCCTCAAAGATTGCCATGCTTATGGATTTTATTGTTTTGCTCTGTATATTTTTTGAGTGGCTTGAAACCAAACTTGGTCCGCATGTGTAGAGTTCCTTCAGCAGAAGGAATGATCAGCTCCTCGACACAATCAAAATTAAAAGCGTTTTAATTCTGTGTAAACAGAATCTGTTTTAAGACTGTTGGGAAACCTGCATACTTTTAATAGCGTAAATCTAATAACATTAACAAGTAAATAAATCGAAAGAATGAACAGATAAATAAAGCAGTAAAAGAACGAGGCTCGTGTTTAACACGATTCCCTTAAAACAGATTCGCCGTCTGTTTCCCAGGGTACAACGTCCAAAGCTGTTGTATAGCCGGACTAGACAATCTGACCTGAAAGATTACGGAAAGGTCGAGTGATTCCTGAGCGATGGAACTACTGGCAAAAAAAAAACTGCGAACTGGCGGCTCAATTTTCTGGTATTGGAGTATTGCGTTTTTGTGTATCAAAAATTAAATGAGAGGTATAGAAACCCCTATCTTGTGTCAACAAGCAAAGATAGTTGTGAAATTCAGCTAGTCTTTTATAACACGATTGAATTGTTGATAGATTCAACATTTGAACCCCTATCAAGACAGGAACGAAACCATAAGCAAAAAGATAGGCGCGTAGGTGAACCACCGGAGCTGCATTCGTGTCCGCAGGTCGCGCGGGCTCGCATGAGTTTAGTGGAACCGAACCCATCTTGGCCCAGAAATCCATTTTTTGCACCCCCCCCCCCACGCGTAGACGTGGGAGCATAAACTCCACAAAGGAATTTACAAGCAACTACCAAGGTTTCATTATAAACCCAATCCCACTTCACACTTTGGGCGATGTGGGATAGTTCCAGATTCGTGTTCCACGTGCCTCACTTTGAGTCACGATATCTCATTCATCTCTACTCCATTTTGGACATAATTTGGCTCGTTGCGAAGCTCTCTTGGAGGAGAACGCAAAGCCCCAATCTAATATAAAGATATCTAACATCTACATATATTAAATAGTGTCTAAAGTTTGCAAATCCTCACTTTGCAAAACCATATTTTTCCAACAATCCCCCACATGAATGGAGATCGGTCGAAAACACCCGAAAATTTCGGCAAAATTTCTGCGGTTAAGTCCTGCATAGGATAGGTAGGTGTGACCCTTTGAACCTTCCCTTGTGAGATGCACTTAGTCTCCTAGGTCTGAGTAGACGCGATGTCCTTGAACTCAACACCCGTTTATGTAGACGACAATACATACTCACACAGGACTCTCCCTGACCTTGTCAAGTCCTCATAGTCGTGCCCGTCATGGTCATGAGCACTAGCCTGGTTCTGCAAGAGCTCTTAGGAATTGCGCCCCCACAATTCCCTTCGAAGCGACCCCACTTCTCTCTCACATAGGTGATTTCATCTTGAATCATTAGAAACATATACTTTCAGATTTCATCTTGAATCTTTTTGTCTTTACTTTAAACCCATGCAAATTTATTTGACCCAATATTATGAGAATTGTTTTCTCGTTTCATTTTTAACCCATTTGCAAATTGGCCTCTTTTTATTTGGGCTAAGTTAGACACAGTGTTTAACGGCCCAAACTTGGATATTTAAAACTAGGGGTGTTGATCGGTTCGGTTATCGGGTTATTCAGTTCGGTTAACTTTTTTGTTTGGGTCAACCCAAAAACCGAACCGAACTAGAATTCAACCGAACCGAACCGAAAACCGAACTAAATAAACCGAAAAAACCCGAGAACCGAACCGAAAACCGAATTGAATTTGGTTTGGTTTTGGGTTGACCCGAATAACACTATTTATTTAACAAAGAAGTAGAAAAAAAATACAGAATTTTAGCAAAAAATTATTTCAAAAATAAAAATATTTTTTTTTTTAAGTAGGCATAAAATTTTATTTGAATCTTTTTTATATATATAAATATATAAAATAAAATATATAATTTATATAAATTCGGTTTTCGGTTCAGACTAGGCAAACCCATATCCAGCCCGAAAACCGAATTGGTAGTTTGGTTCGGTTCGGTTTTGACAAATTCAGTTCGTGTTTTATTTAGTTCGGTTCGGTTATTTTCTCGTCTCGTTTTTTTCGGTTTCGTTTTCGGTTTTTATTTTTCAGATTTTTTTGGTTTTTCTTCTTTCTCTTTCTTCTCTTCTCCTTTCTTTCTCTGCTCATAACCCTATTTAAAACTATGTTAAATATGAAAAATCCTCACTTGAACTAACAAAATAAAATCGCCTTATAGGCTCTTTTGGCTTTCAAAAGAACAAAGAGCCCAATGAATACAAAAAAATATCCTTACATAAACTAAACAAAAATATTCTTCACGATCAAGGAATCGAAGTTCCAAGATTTTTTTTTTAATTATTTGGCTTCATGGCTTTCTAATGACAAAGCCGAATGAGTACTTAGTTTTTTAGTTTATTCTTTGGTTGTTGGATAAAAAAAGGGGTTTTGCAAACTCGCGCTTTACGGACGACGTGATTGCGTACTAGTGTCGTTTTAACGTTTATTAGAGACTAAAAAAATTGTTGTGAACCTGTTTTATATGAATAAGCTTGTCATGTATATACTGAAAAATATCTAAGACGGCCTTAGTACTCTTTGATAAACCCAATAAAAAAATAATTAAAAGCCCATTCAAATAAGCCTAACTCAGACCTTTGGTTGAAGATATCGGCATATTGATAAATACGTGAGGGTAGATTAGAACACTAACCTAACTAGTTAACCATATCACAGACGAAATGAATATCGATCTGTTTCGTCCGTTGATGTTGAACAGGGTCGGTGGAGATATAAATGGCACTGACGTTATCATAATAGACAAGGGTGGTAGTCGCTAGAGGAGAATGTAACTCACGAAGCAGATTACGAAGCCATGTAGTCTCGGTCACAACGTGAGCAACACCCTGATATTATTTATCTGATTAACCTCATGTTCAATTCATGTTTGCTGTACTTTAGTCAATTAAGTTAAAGAACAATTCTAATCTTCTCTTCTCTAATTTTCTTAAGGAGCAAGCACCCGCTAAAAGTGGTGCCTTATCTTGATACTATCCGTTACGGGTCGTATCACACCATGTCGAATAGGTTAGAACTTGAATGCAAGCAAAAAGAAAATGTTGTTCCTTCCATAAGCTTGTACGCTAATGCCCCCGGTGTTTGTTTGGTTATTTGATGTATGTTGAGTAACGAGAAAACAAAATGTCCGCGTTTTGCAGTGGTGTATCATTTGATCACTTAAATCATTTAAGTTTTGTTCTTCGTTGCACAAAAAATAGTGCATATGTCTATATAACAAGCAAAAGAACCCGCGCGTTGCGGCGGGGCTAATTTTTTCCCGAAATAATTTTTTTTACGTTTTGGGAGTTTTTTTTTTTGCGATGCGTTATGGTGGGGTTAATTTTTAATATTTTCTTTTTTTGTATGATTCGGGGAAAAAAAATTTGCGTTGGGACGGGCTAATTTTTTCCTGAATATTTTCTTTTTTTTGGAACGGTTTTGTAAATTTTTTTACGGGAATTTTTGTGTAAGAAAATCGTAAATAGTTAAAAGGTGAGGGTCCGTTTTGTATTTTTTTTTGCTAATTTTTTCCCGGATATTTCATTTTTTGTACGCTTCGGGAATTTTTTTTTTGCGTTGGGACGGGTTAATTTTTTCTCGAATATATTCTTTTTTTGGGACGGTTCGATATCTTTTTATTTGGGCCGATGAATGTAAAAAAAGTTGTGAACAATAAAAACTTGACGTATTTTTTTTGTTAATTTTTTTACGGGATTTTTTGTGTAAGAAAATCGTAAATAGTTAAAAGGTGAGGGTCCGTTTTGTATTTTTTTTGGCTAATTTTTTCCCGGATATTTCCTTTTTTTGTACGATTCGGGAAAAAATTTTTTGCGTTGGGAAGCGTTAAATTTTTTTCTCTGATATTTTCTTTTTTTGGGACGGTTCGATATCTTTTTCTTTGGGCCGTTGACTGTTAAAAAGTTATGTGAACAATTAAAACATGGACGTAATGTTTTTTTTTTTGTTATTTTTTTCGGGATTTTTCATTGTGTTGAGAAAATCGTACATCGTTAATAGTGAGGGGCCGTTTTGTATTTTTTTTACTTTGGGCAGAGTTCAGGCTATTTTGGGCTATTTTTTTTTTTTTACTTTTGGCCACATTTAGTTAGGTAGTTTGTCGAAAATGTGTATTTTAGTAATAATTTTTTTCTAGTGGCTATGTGTTAGGCCTCATGTTTTAAAGTGTTGTTTTTTTTAATTATATTGGTTTTTTTTAATCAATTGGGTTTTTTTATACCTTTGTGACATACGATTATTTTACAGTTATTAGGTATCGAAGAAGTTTGCGGGTATTTATTTTTATCTGAATAAATCAAAACTTTTGTAATATTTTTTTTCCCATTCCTACTTTGTGCATACAAATTTATGTGTTAGGCCCCTCATGTTTAAAGTGTTGTTTTTTTTTTTGTTTATATTGGTTTTTTTTAAATATATTGGGTTGTACGTTTGTGACCATATCGATTATTTTAAAGTTCTTCGTATCGAAGATGTTACCGCGGGTATTTTTTTATCTGAATAATCAAAACTTTGGTAATATTTTTTTTTCATTCCTATTTGTGCATACAAATTAAAAAAAAATAAATAATAAATAAAAAAAAAAAGGGTGGGCCCAAAAACGGGAGGCCCGTTTACTGTGCGGGTGACCCATTGTACAAAAAGACAGTGTCAGTCACCGATTGTTGTATATTTTATAATGGACCACCTATCCACATAAACATAATCTATAAGAAATAAAACGATCTACAATCGTTTAACATCGGTTAGCTGCGTAACAATATATGAGATTGTTGTTTTTTTTAACGGAATCTATTATCAAAACTAAGCAAGAAGCTAGAAAATTAACATAAGAGATAAGGTGGGATCTTTAAGCCAAATCCACCCAAGGAAAATTTACTTTTACGACGATTGTGACACCAATTAAGGAATGCAAAACAATACGTCAATATCGTTTCCGAGCGGTCGTTCGGAGGACTATCTTTCCGACGACACAAACGGTACCTAAAAACTCCAAATCGACCACCAGCGACGTGTCAAACACGCCTTCCAAACAATTCTTATTCTTAGAGCTAAAACGAAGCTGGAGAGGAACAAGTTTGCCACTCCTTGAACGATGCACAACCTTGAAGTCCAAATCTCACCCACGACAAACGCGCCTCATAACACTTTTAGCAAAGTCACAACTGAGTAAAGTGTGATTTATGTTTTCAATTCATGACAGAAATTGAGGCAGTTCGGGGTCGTAGATCACACCCCGATGCATCAGAATTGACCCTAGTTCGGCAAAACAATCTCTTACGAGCACGCCAAGCGAAGATGTTAACTTTAATAGGAATAAGTTTCACCCACCTCGTAGCTTCGTAATGAGAAGGAAGGTACTTGTCGTCGATGAAATTCCGTATATCCTTAACACAAAATTGCCCATCACCAGATAAGTCGCAATACTATCGATCGTTGGTGTTGTTTAAAATAGAAGTATCCAACAGCGAGACTAGATCATTTAATTGCTGGAACTCTATTCCTCCTCTTGGCTCTCGACGAAAGGACTGAGTCACCTGAGAATTCATCTTCACAGCAACCGAAATGTCTTTGTCCAACTCCAAAGCAAATAAACGAGGAAATTTAACATGAAGGGCTGAATCGCCTATCCAACTATCATACCAGAAGCTGGTGTCTATGCCATTGCCAATTCGTTTTTTGCAATGGTTCTAAAAGTCGAACCCTATATCTTTCAATCAATATAATTCCTTCAGAATAGTACACCAGTTAGAAGAAGTGTGCATCGGATGATCATCGATCTTAGGGCCGTATAAAGCTCGTATAACCCGACTCCATAAAGAACCATCTTGGGAAACGAACCTCCATACCCATTTTAAGAGAAGAGCTCGGTTGAGGGCGAAGAAACTCGATACACCTAGACCTCCTCTTTCCTTAGACGCTAGAACCTTGTTCCAGGCAATCCAAGTAAACTTAGTCTCTCCTTGTCCTATACCATTGAAAAACCGACTACGAATAGCTTCCATAATCTTTAGCACACCTCGAGGAACTTTAAAGATTGACATAGAGTAAATAGGAGAGGCTCCAAGAACAGATTTCAAGAGAGTGAGACGGCCGCCTATAGAAAGCGTTTTTACCTTCCACTTAGAAAGACGCGACCTGAGTTTATCAATAACGTTTTCCCATGCCTTGTTTCTGGACATTCGATCTCCTATGGTCACTCCTAAGTAGCGAAATTGCTTTTGCATTATGGAGCACCCTATTGAAGAAGCAACCTGCTGAACAACCTGATGTGGAACACCCACCCCTAGCAACTGACTCTTATGAATATTTATGCTCAAACCTGATGCAAGAAAGAAGCTTTTGAGAGTGTAAAGAATAACCTTCAAGTTCTCGTCTGACCATTCTCCTATAAGCATGGCGTCGTCGGCGTAGAATAAATGAGATATATTTACCGAACCTGGTAATTGAATTCCTTTAAACAGTCCGTTATCAACCAACCGGCAAATCGACAGATGTAATGACTCCATGATAAGAATGAAAAGGTACGGAGCTAGAGGATCTCCCTGTTTCAGACCACAATGCAAAGAAAACTCCTTAGACGGACTACCATTTACCAGGATGGAGGCTTTAGTTGAGTTAAGGGTCATATAGTCCGTTAAATAGAATGAATTTAATATCCAGTCTTACAGATCATTCCTTAACATGAATAGAATGATTAAACAAAGAGTGGATGATGACTTACTGATGATCCGATTGATTAAGCAGAGAAAATAATGAATGCATTCAATAATGGAAATGGGTTGACCTTAATTTAACTTTATATCCAACAGTTACACTTTCAATCCTCAAGGTATTAATAAATGCAAGTTCACCTCTTAAATGTTTTTGAAGACCAAAAATAAGCATTATTTCAACTCTTAAGGCTGGACGGAGTGGTATCAACTCACCAATGAGTTAAAAACTCGCGCGTGAGTTCCCCCTTCGGTGACACAAAGTCACGCGTGAGTTGGGGGTTGAATGGTGAGTGATTCACCACCGTGAGTTTGAACAAAAGTGGGCCTCATCTCCTTTTGTATCCGTTGTAAGGTTTAATTTTTTTTTTACACTACCCCTTTTTTTACCTATAAACTTCACCATTTTTATACACACTTTTCATATTCTTACTCAAACAACATATATTTTATTCATCATTTAATCAAAATGAATTCGTATACGTTTATGTTTCCCGACGTAGAAGAAGGAGAAGAAGTTGTTAAGCGTAGGGTGAATTTTCTTAAAAGAGCGATGGTGTTTATTAGGAATAGACGACAAGCAATCGACCAACAGAAACTCCCCATAAATCGAGATCGTGTTGGTGCTCATGACCGTTTAGTCTCCGCCTTTTTTAGCGAGAACTCGATGTACGATGCATATATATAATTTCCAGAAGATCGTTACCGAATTAAGCTCGCCCACTTTCAACTGATAGTTAAATGAATGTAAACTAATCACGATGCATATTATTCAGTGATAAATTAGTGATTGTACCAGAAAACAGGCATTTCCTCATTGTTAAAAGTGTACCTCGTCACTGCAAATGCGTCAATGGGCAATGACGACATTAATTGCTGATTTTCTAGATGAATAATCTGCAATGATGAGGACTCTTAAATTTTGTAGTTCTGTTATGAAAATTCTGGCCCTAGTATTTCGAAGAAATCGCCCCACATAGACTGAATGTTGAAAATTTTGTATCGGCACTTACGAAGAAAAGCACGAGGTGGGTTTCGGGGATGTTTAGAAAGCCTCTGATGTACGAATTGGGAGCGGTTGTGTCAAAAACGCCTTTAAGGGGCCAAGATGATAAACGTGACCATAGGTCCCGAATCCGTTCATTTTGGCTGAAGCTGTTAGCGTCCAGCAAGACTTAGAAATGGCATGCTTTCTTGAGTGATTGTTTGGTCGAACAGCGACATCAACATTTTATAACTCAGATCACTTTATTAACGATACTCAAAACGGACGAGCACACAAAAGATTCCTCCTTGTGCTAACTGCGTAATTACCCATAGAGATACTAGTCAATTATTGTCGAGATATTGTCCAGAATGTGGCGACACTACCGATAAAACAGATTTCAGAACCAGCTAATTATGACCACAACTGGCGAGCAAGTTAATGAGGCAAATCAACCGGTCACAAGCGCAAATCAAAACTTTCGAGTCGAATTGGTCCGAGACACAATTAACTCGTAATGTTTAATTTTAGCTTATAATTGTGATATTATAATATTCGAAGTCTAATAATTAATTTTTAATTTATGAATAAAAGGATCATTATTTATTTTAACGTTTTTATAATTTCGTAGCTGTTTACGTGATATTGATTTTTTTTTTAATTTATATTTTATACTTTTTAGTTTATTAATAAAAGTATTTAAATAAAAAATAGGTAGGAACGGTGAGTTAGTTTTCACCACTATGGTTGAATGGTGAGTTGTGGGTGTGTTAAATGAGAGGAAAGAATAAGTTGATGTGACGCTAAGATGGATGGTGAGTTTACAACCACCACGTCATTGAGCGCTAAATGTTCATTAAACATTTATAAAGTACTAATAAATGCAAGTGAATTACATCTTGATGTTTCAATTTATAGAATTGAACAAATTTAACAGCATTAATTAAATTTATGAGTTAAGTGCATTTTTTGTTCTTGTGGTTTGGTGCGTTTTTCACTTTTAGTCTAAAATTCAGAAAAAAAAATTAGTTTTGGTCTAAAAGGGATACTTTTGTCCCATTTTCAGTCCAATTCTGTTAACCCTGTCAGTTTGACTTGTTTGACAGTTAGTTAGAAGGGTATTTCAGTCTCTTCATTATATTATATTAAAAAACCGAAGTGGATCTCACAAACTCACAATATTTCTTTTTCTTTTGCCTTTTTTTCCACAGACAAACAAAACACATTTAAAAAAAAACACACCACTCCCTTTATATATATATCTCTCTTCACGTCTCTTCACATAAACACAGACAAAACATACTTGCCGGAATCTCACATCAACAACCATCTCACATATTATACTTCATTTTCTCACTTACAAAAAAAGCTTTAAACAACAAAACATATCAAGAAATTTTTCATAATCCATTCTCACAGTCACAAACACAAACACAATAAACAATCTATTTTTCTCTTTACCAAATCCGGCCAACAACAACTGAAAGTTGCGGTGTGATGGTGGTCGAGGTGGATCCGCCAACAACAACTACTAACACCACCAAAGCCGCGGATTGGGACGAACCAGATCTAGTTGGATCTAGTGGTGATGACGGTTTCATGGTGGTGACGATAGGTTTGACTGTGGTGGCAGCGATGAGGGTTTGATAGTGGTGGTGGTGGTGAAAGAGGTTATGAAGATGAATATAAAGATGACGAGATAGAAGTGTTTATTTTTGTGTAGTTTTGTTTTGATTTTTGATATAGGTATTGTCTGGTGATTTGTGATGATGATTTTTCATTATGATAAGAAAGTTATTTGATTGTGATTCTAGAAAGATATGAATATTAGAATTTGATGTTTTTTTTCTTTAAGTAAATTTTTAAGGCTGTGTTAAATATGTAATGTCATGTTTGAGTTTGAAAGATAGTTTTTCTTTCTATCTATACACGTTTTTTAGTGATAAAAAGGCAACCACTAAATGTAAAAATTGATACCGTGTGTAAAAATTAGGTGGCAATAGTTAAGTTCTATAAAAGTTAATGCAGGAACCTGATTGAATATGAAGCACTTCTATTATCATAGCAGTTACAACATGTTTAATGGGGTTGTATCCTTAAATATTCGGTTCAAGATTTCTAAGAAAAATGATACCAACAATCATGAGGTTACAACCTTCCTCTGATCTTCCAAACTTATTGATCTCTTACTTCATATGTGTTCATTCGATACTCAAATCTCATAATCATGTCTCAGGTAATGTTTTTGTGAAGTGCTTTTCAATTTTTTGATTTCAATTTCTTTTTTATTTTGAAATTAGGGTTGATGTGAGAATTGGGGGTTTTGTCACAAATATTAAATTTGGGTTTATTTATATGTTTCTTTTTGGGGTTTTTTTTTGGCTAAAATTGATCATTGTGCGGATGAGTTTTGTTGTATTTATATTTATGCTTACAAAATCGGCTCCGTGTTGACCGAAACTGGTTCCTGTTTGACTCAAACCGAACCGATCTGGTTAACCGATTTGCGCACGACTAGTTTAGCACTTATGTAATTGTCTATATCTTCGTCTCTACGGATTCGGACATATTCATCTATCCACAGAAGCGTATGACAATGAGGAAGACCTCTTTTTTAAAACTCTACGGTGTACAGTACTACAAACACAAATAAGAAGAAATTAATAAGAATTACTGTTAGTTCAAAATTCGTGTCGGGTCTGGCAAGGTGTTGAAGTCCTTTGTCGGGCCGGGCCTCCAAGTGATTTGAGTGTTCGATCTTGTACTAGAGCAAGAGAAGTGATATGATTTTCTGCACAATTAAAAGTAAACCGTTAGCCTTAGGGGTGAGCAACGGTCCAAAACCGGATCGGACCGGACCAAGACTGAAATGGTCTAAAAAGCCGGACCGTGGACTGGACCGAAATGGTACGGTCTGGTCCGGGTCGGTCCGGTCCAGTTCGGTCCTCGGTCCGGTCCGGTCCTATAAGGCTTAATCTCGGGTTTTTGGTCGGACCGGACCGGACCGATCGGACCGAAGACCGAATTGGTCCAAAACCCCGGACCGTGGACCGGACCGCGGTCCGGTCGGTCCGGTTCGGTCCGGTTTTCCGGTCCGGTCCGGTCCACCGGTCTATTTGCTCAGCCCTAGTTAGCCTTACCGTGGAGACGGACCCCACGATTAGACTCCGGCGTGAGAGTAAGTATTCATATTGTCAGAGTATATGTCAGAGAGGATAAGAATAATT
>BQNB010150728.1:0-12367 GCA_026074375.1 Tanacetum coccineum
AATAATTTTTGATTAAGTTAGGATTTGTATTTATAGGCTTAGATAATTACCAAAACAAGTTGTAATCAAATTGAGATCCTTTCCCTTTTTTTTTCTTCCCTTGTTCGGCCGATCCACACAACCACCCTTTTAATTATATTTTTTTATTTATTTATTATACATTTACGTTAATTCTAAGTAAAAAACCTTTAATTATTTTGCTAAACCTTGAACTTTCTAACTAGTTTTTAAACTAACCTTCGTTTCTAACTATTTTAAAAAATAGAAAGTACTCTACAATCTATAAAATACTAAACTAATATATATAATATGAATTACATATACATAGTACATATACAGAATATTACGTACACGACATTTGAAACTACGCAAAGTTTTCAAATGATTTAATTTCCACAAGTACCATGATTCATCACTCATTTACTTCCATCTCATACACATATAAAACACATAATGACACACATAAACTAAATTATACTGGCTGTAACTAACCTGCTAAAATCTCATATGTTACAGTATCCCCTCCTTTAGGAAATCTCGTCCCGAGATTTTAACCATTAGTCTCGATAATAGCATTCTCAAACAACTGGGGATACTTAGCCTTCAAATGATCCTCATGTTTCCAGGTAAACTCTGGTCAACGCTCAGAATTCCATCGCACGTTCCAAAATGTTTTGTTTAAATTTTGCAAAAATGTTTTGTTGCATTTTATAAAAAAATGCAAAGTTTAGGATAAAATTTAAATACATTTGATCATGAAAAAAGTAGCATTTATTTTATTCATACTTTAATGATTAATTACCGAAATGAAAATTACGAGCTAATAACTTGGTTTACGTTTAATTTACATTAAATGGTTTTTTACATTTTGTGATTATCAAAACGTAAAGAAGTCGAAAAATATAAATAACGTTTTAGACATTATTTGTATTAACAATCTCTCCCTTTTTGATGATTACAAAATCTAAACTCGTTAATTATGAAATTATTTTTAAACAAGTTTTTAGTGAGTTTTATTTCATTTCTCTCCTTTTTTGTAGAATCAAAAAGGCCTTCGTTAGATCACGATAAATCGGGGACGGAATAAACGCTCCCCTTGGGGTGTGCTCCCTGCGTTGAGGGACGCCAACACCAAGGAATCGAGCTATATTTTCTACAAAACCAAGTTAGAAAGACAAGTCTAATATGTATGTTTCTAACGACGAGCAAGTGTCACGAAAAATATTTAAACAAGGTAAAAAAAATTCCAACCAACAATATATATTTGTGTCAATCAATCATCACAAAATGATATAGAGCGATACTATGTTGATTTCCCCCTAAAACAAATAATAAATAGCCTACTTAAAATCATAAAACCAACGTCCATTCATTAAAGATATATATTGTGTATAAAACACAATAATACAACATGCATTTAAAAACTAGAAATTTCCTAATACTTCTTGAATGCCATAGAACTTGCTTGCAAATGGTAGGTAAGTTTTTATTAAAAGTGATAAATACTAAACATTTAATATGTCTAGTTTGTTGGTGGTGGTGAGTTTAGTGCGGAAGTGGTTGTTGTCGGGTAGTTACACGGAATTTGAAGTGGTGGGTATGGTCGGGTTAAGAGATATTCAATCTAATTAAGATCTTCTCGTATGGAGATGAACTGAGTTTGGTTGTAGCGACAACAAGGACAATAACCAACATGATGTTCCACTTGGTTCAAAGAGATGGTATGAGGCACGGATGGTGTTGATGGTAAAGGATTGGTGGTTTGGTTTGAGAGGTACATTGCTAAAAGATTTGAAAGGTCTTAAAGTTGATTGATCTCATCAATAATCATGTCTCTAATTGGAGAAGGAGGTAGTTGAGTTTGGTTGTTGTTACGATTTGCTTCCAATACAACATCGATGTAGGGATCAAGAAGTGAAGGTGAGGAGGGTCGTTGTGAGACTTAGTTTGAGGGTGGTATAGAAGAGTTTCCTTGAGTGTAAGTGAAGAGTTACATTTTGAGTCATTGCAGGTGATAGAGGTTTCAGGCATTGGTAGTGTGTACAACTTCATTTAAGTTTTGGTGAATGACAAAGTGTTTAATTTCTTTCTCTACTATGGGTCTTAACGGAGATTTTGTTTCTTGGAAACTTTGGAAGATGGATTTTGAGAGGATGACATTTGAGGTGATAAGTTGAATGTGATGAGAGTGTTGAAGATGATGACTAATTTATACAAGGAAGATAAGATAATTAAGGATAAATAAACATCGTAAAAGGTAAAATTCCAAAAAGTGTTTGCGTATTCTGGGAAGATATAGTTGGGTCTAAGCAAGAGAGGGTCAAAAAGCATAAAGATAACAGTAGAATACGTGTTGGAGTGGCATGCCCCCTTAAATATATGGCTGACCCCCTTATCAATCAAGGGGCTGCCCTTGACAATTAAGGGGGCCGCCACCTAGGAAGACCTAGGTTGTCCAGATTTTTGATTTGCTGTTAAAATTTGTAAAAACGTGGACAATTTGGTGGCCATTTTGCAGCAAGCCCTGTGTCTTAAGGGTGCATGTGATCACATATAGATGTATATAAATCAACTAACAAGAATGCAATGCATTTTTAATAACACACCTAATAAACATGTAAGCACCTATAAGTAAACTAGCACAAATAATAAGCAAGCGAGTTCGTATTATGTGACATATCATAATCTAAGTAAGAGTTTAAATTCCCTAATATTCATACTGTTAGAAAGTTATAAAGCTACAATCATAATAATGTTAATAATTTATCATTCGTTGCCGCTTGACACTTGGTTGCTTCATATGCTTTCATCCTCACTAGGTGGTTCTTAATCACTATCAAAGTAGTCATCATAATGTCCCATGAGAGCCATGACATGGGAGTAGGTTGGATACTTGGATAGGTTTAGGTTAGAATGAATGGATGTTAAGTGGCGAAAAAGGTGAGAGAGCAACATGCCATATGGCATTGGAGAGTCAGGGTTGTTTTTGACAGATGACATTTGGTTGACAATGAAGTAGGCGAGATTGTAGGGTTCCTTGTTTAAGATGCAATACATCATATGACAAGAAGATGCAAAGATGTGATTACAAATTTCTGTGAGACTCAATACGTTTTGTCAAAGAATTTCATCCCAATATTGCATATCAGCACGAAGTTCTATTTTGTGAACTTTGTTTTGTGATGTGTTTGTGTAGTATGATTTTGGAGTAGTTTGAATGAAGTTTTTAATTTGTTTTGTTGAAGGGATAGTTGTATGATATGGACCATCGACTTCTTGATTGTTTTTTAGAGAGTCGATAGAACATTCTTCCGAATAGGCACATTGACCTTGACATGGAACACTAAGGATATTGGCAAAGTGTTCAAGAGAAATTGAAATTAGCATATTGAGTGCCCAGAATTTCACAGAAATTGATTTATCTATATTTCTTACAATTTCAAAGTGAGAATAAAATTCAATGATGAATCTTGGACAAATAGACTCATTATATTACAATTTTGTTGAAAAGCCCAATGGCATCAAACATTGAATCAATGTCATTCTAGGCTAAGAATGTTGAATCTATCAATATGGTCCATCATGAATGGGTTATAGATCTTAGATTTTGCATTGACTTTTTAAGTGTTTGAGATGTAGATTTCATTATAGAATTTTGGGGGATGTATTCTTGGTTAGTTGGAGTTCAATTTGAAGAAATGTGAGTCAAGACATTCCTAAAACAAGCGAAAGATAAGTACAATTAAATGTCAGATTAAGGAGTGAAAGTTGACACCTAGTGTGAGTCTATATGCAACAAATGGGAGTAACGATTATTTCGACTCCAAACTAAAAAGTTTATGAAATAATCCAAATGCTTTCTTTAATTAATTTTGCTAACCGAGAATGTCAAAAAATATATATTAGATTATATATTTCGCAACAATCATGAGTTCATAGTGTTTGTAACAAAGATCGTTTTAGAGAGTATTAACATTGTACAAAATCGTTTCATGACATTCTCAATATGAGAATTGTGTTTTTTGGAAAATAAATTGATTTTTATGTATGTAGTATGTATATATATATATATAAATATAAGATATAAAATAAATAAATATATATATATATATATATATTTAGAGAGAGAGAGAGAGAGAGAGAGAGAGAGAGGAAAGTTAAAATAAAAAGACAAATATCCGTGAGAAGGATACACTAAACATCTTTTTTTAAGTTCTCACGAAAAATTCCAAAAAAAATTCACAAGATCAAGTATGTTGGTGCATAAAACTTTTGTAAAAAAAGTTTTTTAATTTTGAGTTTTTATTCATTTTTTTAATGCACAAAAAACGAATTTTTAATGCACATAATTGCATTAAATCGTTTTTTATGCATTAAAAATTCGTTTTATACCCAACTTCGTTTGACTTTTTGCATCAAAATTTTATTGCGCATCAAACTAAAACAAGTTGAAAATTTTGTGCATCAAAATTTTGTTTTTTTGCATTAAAAAATGTATATAAACTCAAAATTAGAAAAACTTTCTTCACAACTTTTTATGCACCAACATACCCGATCTTGTAGAATTTTATCAGAATTTTTCGATAACTTTTTTAAAAAAATTTCCCTTTATCTTCTCACGTTTATTTGTCTTTTTATTTGATCTTTAACCTATATATATATATATATATATATATATATATATATATAATATATATATATATATATATATATATAATATATGTACGTATGTATAAACCAATCAATTATGCAAATCTTATGACTACGGGAAACATAATAGTTGTATACTAGATGATCCTAATTTTAATTTCATAAGAACATAAGAAAAATGAAACTTCCCAATTTTGATTTTGTGTAAAAATTGAATCCTAGACACAAGATTGAGAGATGAGATTGCGAAGATACTTACAATTCTTGTTGTGAGTGAAGATGTATATGATCTTGTTTAAGGATTATTGCTTGAAATTGAGATTTTAGATCGTATTTTGATGTTTTGAATTTGTTATTTTCGTCATCTGCATAGCCATTTTTAGGGTGAGTTAGTTTCTGATTTTAGGAAATTTTAATAAAGAAGTGTAATGTTTTGCAAATTCCGCCCCTTATTAATTGGGGAACGCCCATGTTTAGTTTATATCAATCCCCCTGGATTGATTGGGGTCTTCCGCCTGTGATCCCGTTTTTTTCTGGGTTTTTTTTTGTTTTGACAGCTTTTGATAATTTTTTGGTAGGATGAGATGTTTTAATTCATGACTTTTTAATTTTTATATTTGAGTACTTAGTATGAATTAGTTAGGTTTGTTGTTAGTAAAATAATATGGCTACTTAAAGAGCAATAGATTTAGAGAAGATGTAAGCGTAGTTTTTATTTGAATGAACTTTTTTCAAAAAATGATTTTATTTTTAGTGTTATGACGAAGGAAATGACGACGATTTTTGATGCATTTGTTACGCGAGTGATGCACGGGGTTTTTGTCTAATTCGATGGCTCCTTTGTTGCCGCACATGGTTGAAGTGTCGTCGAAGCGGATGTTATGGTTGACGAGAGGTTTTTTCATCCATAGTGCTTGTTGTCATGTCTTTCCGACACTTAAGTTTTTCGCTTTGGTAGTGGATGTAGTAAGAAAGGTTTGTCTCTTTGAGAGCCAAGATGTTAACTAACATCCCATAAACGTACAAATATCATTAATGTTTTAAACATATCGAAAGATATGTTTAAGCGCTTCAAGATAAGAAGTTTTGGGAACTTCTTGGAAACGTGCACAAAAGCAAGCACTAATCATGATATTTGGATCGCTCGCCGTTAGATTTATTAAATTTCCTATTATATTTTTCAAGAGATTTTGTCTATTAGAAACTTATACTAGTTATCTATAGTTACTAGGGTATAGCGATCATTTTCGTAATTCCTTATGACGAAAAGATCCGATCAAGAAATTATGAATAAGTTCTAAGTATCTATTTTTAATTTTATGACAGTGTGAGATTGTTATCCAAGTGTCACAATACATTGATTAAAATTAAGCTTGGGTTGGTATATAATTTTCTCCTTATATGCTAAAGATTGCATTAGACACTTATTTGCATGATTTAATCTTCCTTGCTATAAATTAGAAATTTCATCACTTGTTGAAGGACATGTTTTATTGCTTGGCTTATTTTACTAGTTTATCACATATTTTTCAAACATAACAAATAAACCTCATAGATCATCTAAATACTTACAATAGTTTAAATTTTAAGGGAGTCATGAGAAATCGTACATTTGCCAATGATGTTGCCGCTTAAATAATCAAATAGAAACGTTACTTCCATCATATGCTATGTATGTAGAGAATAGCTTTTGATTGCTCGTCATGTGTTTAGAACGTCCAATGTCTTTAATCTACTTGTCGAGCTCCAAATATATTCTCATTCATAACTTAAAAATTCGAACGTTTGGTCCCCAATATCTCATTGGTCCAAAATTGTTAGCACTAAACATCCTTTGCATACGTTGCATTTGGCTCGGATGTGGAAATGGTGGACAAATTCCTCAAGGAGTATAATTTTGTTGTTAAGAGTTATTCCATGTTGTAAGATATATATTAAAGTAATTTTGTCTATCTTGATTTCTCATATGCTGTGGTGTTTTAGATCGAGGACAAGAGGTATTATTCCTTCTTGGCAGTGGAGTTTTTTACCGCACTTCGGGTTTAGTGAATCCAACTCCGGATTTTAAAAATGGTTTATAAAAACTTTTGACTTCATCATCACTAGCGATGGCAACCTTAACATTATCTACAATTATATAGCTAGGTTTTGAGCTTGGATTAAATTTAACGGAATTTTCTTTGACGGTCGAAGGTTCGGGTTCTTGAGGTTTTACAAAGTTTATTTGTTTTGTCCCGCTTGATGAAGCTTCGGTCGTATTGAACCCAAGACCCGACTTATCTCCGGAGGGTTTTTGAAAACTTAACATTTTCTTAAGAGAGTGAGTACTTTTATTAAATTGATTAAGCTTGGATACTTCTTTAAGTTTTTCATTTTCAATTTTAAGATCTTGACATGTTTTACATCCAACATTGATTTCTTTATTTTTCTCTAATCGAGATAGTTTTTCTTTTAATTCAAGTACTTCATTTTTAACGATTTTTAGTAGATTTTAGTGACTTATTTTTTAACATAACTTTTAATCCCATTTTGCATAGACGATGATACTCACTATCTAAACTTAGGTCATCTATTGACGATAAATCATCTCTATAGTATTCGGTTTTGGAAAGTACCTCATTTGATGCTTGAGCCACAAGACATGTTTCAAATCTTTAACATTCTCCGCCATTTTCACTGCTATCGCTCAATACCTCCAACAAAAGCTCTTTGTGTTTTTTGTTTTCTTGTGGCATTTGGACATTCTCAGATGAGATGATTTGGATCTCCACATCTAAAGTATTTTTTTTTGCTTTTTCCGTTTTTGTCGTCTTTGCTTCTTTGGAATGACTTTCCTTCATTATGCGGTTGTCTTACAAATCTACCTCGTCTAGAAAAAAATTTCGAAGTCTTTTACGGCATGGCGTATCTTCCTTCACTATCGGAGTTGACTTTTCTTTCATCACTCAATTCTTTTAGCTTTTTAAGGCAAGAGATCTACTTTGTTCTCTTTTGCCTTTGACTATTTTGGAGTCTTTCTTTATTATTAATTTGTATACTTTCAAGTTACCGATCAGTTCATCGAGTGATAGTGACGTCAAGTCCTTTGATTCTTCAATAGTTGTGACCTTTGCGCGCCATTTAAGATGAAGTGCTCTAAGAAATTTCTTGACATGGTTCTTGCTAGAAAAACCTTCATTAAGTGTTTTTAAGCTAGTAATAATAGTGTTAAACCTAACAAAAGCATTATCTTAGGCGATTCTTCTTTATGAAATCATAAATTGTTCATATTGTTTGAACAAGGAGATCTATTTTATTATCTTTGACTTGACTATTACCTTGGTGAGTGATTACCAAAGTATCCCAAATTTCTTTTACGGTTTTACACATAAAAATTCTTTCGTATTCTTTACGTAGTAAAGCATTATAAATTACCATTTTAGCTTTATTGTTTTTAGCGAGTCTCTTTTTAAGATCGTGGCTTTGTTTATCAAATTGTACCATTTCATCCTTTTTATTTTCGGGATTATTTTGAGTAGGCGGAAAATCATCATAGATAATAACGTGCTAAGATCTAGATCTTTTGATTTCACGTAAGTTTAGAATCTATTTTTCCAATAAATAAATTCATCACTTTCAAATAGTGATGATCTTTGCATAGATTGCCCTTCTAAATATTTTCTGATTCCATAGCTCAATTCAAGTTTTAAAATATAATTTATTTTAAAAATCTTGCTTAACCTGGCTCTGATACTAATTGTAGAAACTAGAGGGGGGGGAGGGTGGAATAGTTTACCACTTTTTGAATTTAATTATCGTTTGTATATAAAATTTTAGATTCGAGTTTATGTGATCTCAATATCTACACAATATGAGCAATCAAGATAAGTAAATAAATAAAGATAACAACGCAATATTAATTTACGAGACAAAAGGAAAGAGTTAGAAAGATCAAACCACAACACAAGGATTTATAGTGGTTCGATAACAAAGCTCCTCTTCGCCCTACTCCACTCCTCGAGTACCCAACTCGAGAGTTCTCTTCACTATGTCAACAAGCTCCCTTTAGGCGGAGAAAATCGTACACAAGTAGCTTACACCAGTTTCCGACACTAAGCCAAGTGTCGAGTTCTAATCTTAGCTATAACTGATCTAATACACGCTTGTATTTTAAGGCCTAAAATACTAACCACCCTTACAAGTATTTACCTCACATAAATACTTTCACGATCAACCCGGTCTAACTATTACACACAATCACAAGAGATGTGAATATATTACAACATACAACACAATCATAACCACGTTGCGTAACTACAACCTAAACTATAATACTTCGTATCTTGACGATTACGAGTATCCTTCTTTTGCACTTGGAGAGGTAAGCTTGAATCACTTGGAACAAATGCTTATGATTAAATGATCAAAGGATTTTAGAATATGTAGAAGATATATAAACTGATTTGGGACAGAAAGAAAATAGGTGCAAAAAGTGAAAAAATATGTGGGAACAGTAACTATTTATAGACAAAGCTGGGAGCTCAAATGTATGGCCGACCCCCTTAATTGCCCTGTCGGCCCCCTTATCAATCAAGGGGCCGGCCCCTGTAGGACGCTTCCAGTTTGTCTTTTCTTGGGGAGGTATTTTCTGGGGCAATTTTAATCCGTTTTTAGGGGGAAAATTTGAATTCAAAATTTATTTTTAATTAAAACATTTCTTATAAATACAAAATATTTTGTTTAAAATTTTCAATTTTTTTTGCATTTTATAAAGAAATGCAAAGTTTAGAATAAAATTTAAATACCTTTGATCATGAAATAAATTAAGCATCTATTTATTCATACCTTAAGTGCTTAATTGACGAAATGAAAATTTATGACTAATAACTTGTTTATGTTTAATTTTTCATTTAACGTTTTTACATTTTGTGATTATCAAAACGTAGAGAAGTCGAAAAATATAAATAACGTTTTTAGACATTATTTGTATTAACATATCTAAACTTGTTATTTCTTGCAACGTTCTATAACGCATGGGTTTAGTGATTCCCGAAACGGACCCCGCGATGGAACAAAGCAATAATAAATATTTTTACGTCAATAATTTAACAATATTAAAAGTATGTCCTAATAATTACTAATGATAAAATAAATCCCTTGTGGGTATCAATCTAGGATTTGATTATTTCTCATGGGGATTTAACCTTGTCCGTAGTAATTTAATTACTTATACTTAAAATATTGTAAACTAAAATATGTTAACCATGATTTTATATATCACTTGTGGATTATAAAAGATAAAGGATGTTTTTAATACACATAAATTAAAACAAATAATGAAATGTTTTAAAAATGTTAGTGTTACAAGGATGTATGCATGCTTCTTTATACACATTTTTGGTACACTTGTTTTATCAAAGTTCTTATACCCTATAAAATTAAGTCATTTGCTATCCAAGTACGAAGTCACTTGAGTTTGTTTTTTTACTCTAAGACAGTCTTAGGTGAATTGCAAAACAAGGTAATAAATAATCGCATGGTCAGACCTGAGACTATATAATTACTAATTTTGTATTGAATGACTTATATCGAGTATGGTTGGTCAAAACTTTGACTTGAGGCATACGATTAATCCTATATTCTATCAGTATTTTAATTAGTTTATTTACCGGTTAAACCTATGCTATGTACGTTGTCTAATGATATGGGGGTTTTTAGCTTGATAGACTGGCACAGGTTGGGTGGAAACAAATACTAATTCAATACACAATAAACACAAAAGAAGAAAATTAGAAGATAGAAAAGCAGTACAAGCCAAATGATAGAAAACTGTATTAGCCATATTAAATCCGGTTCAATGCTGGTTTGTTTGTTTTAGTGCAATGATTTACTTATCTCGAAGCATCATATCATTCTTAAGACTTAGGCGGGACATCATCCTAAGACCTAGACACGATTAATCCTGTCATAATTAAACGCATCCACATAAAGCATCCACATAAAGCATCCTTTAGTTTAAATATAATCTATCTTAGAGAATTAAAGCAGTGGTGATCTTGTTAAAACCCTAGCCTAATGGGACTTTACCCACTTATTGTTTGATGGTGCTTTATATACTGGTAGTCCACTATTCCAATCTTTATCAGTAAATTAAGAGCATGATTGCTGAAACATAAACGGGTCACCTACCGGTCCAACTAAGCTCGTAATTCAAAGACAAAGATGAACGTTATTTGTGATCCTATTGGTCCAGACATATGAAACACGATATGGAGAGCTATCCTAGCATCTAGATTACTTGGTCTGTAGTTCTAGTTGAATGATAGGTCGCATATTCAAACACATAAACAAGTATGAGGTGATAAACATAATTAAACAATCAACGATAAATTAAGAAATCAATTTTTAAAACAAACCAAACATTGAACTTTCATTAAGATGGCAAATACCCAAGGGTATTAGCCCACAACCATTGTAATTATACAAGCGTAATCAAACAATTGAAAATTGAATGATTAAGAGAGTAAAAATTACACGATGTCTTCAATGGATTCGTGATCAATGCTTGACCTTGGTGGCTGATCTTCTCTTTTAAAATTCGTCTTTAGTGAGTATGGTATAAATAATATGATATTGCACACTGAAAACTCGTTTTTGAGTCTTCTATTTATAGTGTCTGAAAAAGACTCGATACGCTGTATCCAGCAAGGTCGATACGATGTATTGCACTGGATTCCTTGGAGTGCACGCTACGTTTATAATAAATCTTTGATTTCATTCCCAATTTACTTGATTTACTGTATCTTCGAATAGTTATCTTCATGGATACGTCGTATGTAGACAGAGTGAATACGCCGTATTGGGAATTGGTCAAACGTGTTTTCTTGTGAAGTCTTGGCGTAGATACGCCGTATCTCTTTAGTTGGATACGGCGTATTGGTGAAATTTCAGGAATCTTCAAATATCTTTGTTTTAGCTCCAAATTATGCGCGTTTTAGCTCGTCTTCACAAAACACTCCTGAATTACTGCATTTATCAACTTTGAAGCAATTAAGTACCAACTAATGCAATAATTATATAAAAATAGGCAACACAGATGGGATAAATGATATAATAAAGTGACGTTATTTGATTTCATCAAATATCCCCCCACTTGAATCATACTTCTCCTCAAGTAGACTTTAGAAAAGGTTTCTGTTTATGAAAATGTGTCCTAACCGAAGTTAAGGATTTTCCGTTTAAGCATCGTTTTGTCCTAATCACCTATACATAACCAATCTCCTCACGAAATATGGAAATGAAAACACTCAGATCACTCAACTAATCTAGGGTGCAACATTTAAGTAGTACGTTCAATTGCTCGGTCGTGATTAGTTTCGTATCATAGGCTTGGCAAGGATACACATCTCCACCGCTAAAGCTAAGGAAGAACAAGTCAAATGCTAAATTGGGTATTTATTAGAAGGCTTGGGTTAAATCATTCTTTTTAGGAGAATGATATAGGGTATGGAGCTTCTGACTTTCGCCAGAGGTCGTCGTCCAAAAAGGCAGCTGAGACATGAATACATGGCCGTAACGACGGAATAGACATCCATGCTTAAACACATCCTCATTTGAGTAGATCCTAAGGTTAGTTATCAGGAAAGGAAAGTAAAATGGTTGTTAAATAAAATTTACAAAACAAATAGATTAAGCCAACAAATAAGGTACGATTGCAAGTAACTTTCCCCCGACCGTT
>BQNB010150729.1:4103-15997 GCA_026074375.1 Tanacetum coccineum
TCACTGAGTGATTGTTGGCCTTGAAATGTTAAAGGTTATTAACACTTAGGATATTTTGTATTCAAATCCTAAGTGAAAGATCATTAGGCACTTAATTTGGCCCAACAATAGTCTTCATACTACCTTACTTGTGCGTTGCCTTAATGGAATATTACATAGATGGCGGGTTCATGTAATTCGTTCATGACTTAGGAAAACCTTACACATATCATTACAAGAGTGACAAAGCAACATGATTTAGAGAAACATAATAAGTAGTAATGCATGATTAAGTAAATAGGTTCGTTTACCATATAGTTATCACTAGTAGTTTAGAATTATTTATTAATTAAATTAGTTAAAAACCAACCAACCACTTAAATCATGATATTTACCTGCTTTCATAAAAATATAAAAACACAAAAAGAATCTTCTCTCAACCCCATATACCTTTGTTAAATTCTGTTCGAGCCTTCCCAACCTATTCTCCTAGAGAACGATAACAACCCTGAGCCTTACCTTACTACACTACAACAGTTAGGTACTCTAACTAGAGAGTTGTAAAACTTCTTGTGAAGTCTTACGACGACCGCATCAAGTTTTTGGCGCCGCTGCGTGGGGAATAGTTAGGTTTCGAACTTTGTTTACTTAGTTTCTATCGTTGATCTCCTATCAAGTGAGAATTTTATTTCCATACATTAGCTTTCTCGTAGTCTATATTTTCTTCGTGTTATTTGTTTCGTAATCCGTTCTCGTCAACCACCATGGGAGACGCGAATCCTATCCGTACTCTTGGAGATTACTCCAAACCTATCCACGAAGGCTACAAGAACACCATTGAGCTCCCTGAAGGGAACAATGTGGTGCCTCTTCGATCCGACACCATCCGGTTGGTGCAAAACGGATGCTCATTCCACGGACTTCGGTCCGGGGATCCAAACCAACACCTTAAGGATTTTCTTAAACTAGTGGACTCACTTGACCTTAATGGTGACAATAGGGAAAGAATGCGCCTGTGTTTATTTCAATTTTCCCTTCACGATCAAGCTAGCAATTGGCTTAAACGTCGTCCAGTAGGATCCATCACCACATGGGAGGATCTTACTACTCGTTTCCTTGCTTAATTATTTCCACCGGGAAGGACTGTAAAACTCCGCAATGATATCCTGATATTCCAACAACATCAAGGAGAATCTCTTTCTGAAGCTTAGACTCGTTTCAAGGACTTACTCTAAAAAGTCCCTCATCATGGCATCGACCTTTGGCTCCAAGTCTAAATCTTTTATGACCAGCGTCCACTCCAGCCTCAAGACGAACCATTGACAAATTTGGCCTGGTGGCATGTTCTATGACAAAAATGCTAAAAAATCTTAGGCATTATTAGAGGACATCGCCCTCTATGACAATGAAAGTTGGAACAACCCAAGGGATTTCGCTAAGCAGGTCAAGGCAATCTCTTTGCCCTAAGATGTCCCGAGTATATCTGACTGTCATTTAATCGAGCTTGAAAATCAAGTCCAACGCTTGATGGAAGCTCATCTTGCTCCTAAGCAACCTATTCAAGTGAACAAAATCACTTCTTCATGTGAGATCTGCAGTGGTCCCCATGACACTCAATCTGATGGGAAAAATTGTCTCCGAACACGCCTAGTGTTGAATAAGCACCTATAGTGTAACGACACAAAAGCGGGAGGTAAGTGGTACACTTTCACGCCTGAGAAAAACAATCTTGGTGACACCACAACATGTCATGAGTAGTCTCGCTATATATATCTTAGGTGGAGACAACCCCCCAAATTCTCAAAATAATTTTTCAAACCCACCTAACCTGTTCTAATCTAATGTTTTGATCCCGAACCGTTCCTTCAACAACAATCCTCAAAATTTCAATAATCAATCAAATCTCGAAGGATTGGTGTCCAACTTCATGGCATCTCAAGACGCTATATTGTCTAAGTTTGAAGCTAATTTCAAACAACAACAAAGCGAGATGACTAATAAAATTGACACAGTCTTGAAGGCCATCCACGATTAGGAATAGCTAGAGCACTTCCCAGCGACACGGTTAAGAACCCAAAATTGAACGTCAACTCCACAACTTCAGTTTTTTCTGCTTGTTCCTACCTAATAAAAGACCCCTAATGCTCATCCCAAATCCATAGTTCAATCAATGCTGTCACAATATGTCCCAAGCAACCAAACTAACCTCAAAATGATGAATCGAAAGGAGAAAATCGAGAAGAAAGGAGCAAACCAGAAAACATCGACACCACCCTAACCTCACCACATGATCCATCGATTTCATTTATCATGGAAAAGGTTTGTAAACTTGATTTGTTCCTTGAATCGTCCGGCTTGGTTCCCCAATCATCCGACACTAAAATTGTTTGCACGAAGGGAATGATGAAGACGTCATGTTTATTAAATTAATTAAGAAGAATGATGACTCTCGCAAAGAAAGACCCAACGATGAGGGGAGTTCGATGATTGAAGGGTTAGAAGTAGAATATTTTGACACATTCCCGACTAGGAGCAAACTAGCATATCATAGGTACCTAATGAGTGGCCCGATTCCCTTCTTATTTCTTAGAAACCCTATCATCATAGAGGAATGTCCATCAAACCTTAAAATACCATGCAACATTAGATACATACAAGTTGAAAAAGCCTACATAGATCTTAACTCCCCTCTTAATAATACATGGACTCAAATTTGTTATAATTGGTACTGGGAAGAATTATCAATCACTAGGCGAAGATACTAATAACAGGGGTGGGCGCTTTTTGGAAGATATTAAAGGAATGATGTCTTCGTAAAGAAAACTTCACTTATGTCATAGACTTCATGATTGTTGAGGATATTAGCTTAATTATAGACCCTAGGCTATCACAAGTAGTACCAGGAAAACCCTTTATTGAAATATCCAACATGACTCATGACCTACCTGAAGGAGTATTAAGGTTCATAAACGGGACCGATGAAATTGCCTATAAAATGTCATAAGATAGAACAGTACAACTCATTATCAGACTTAGAAAAAGAGCACACAAAGTCGGTCTACCTTAGGAACGAGGAGGACAAGAGAAGAGGAGTGGACTACGCAATGAAAAAAATATTAAGGTTTTATAAAGAATGCCTGGAGCTCAGACCTGAGTATTTGACAGTGTTGCAGATGAGGTTGAAGTTCATGTAGGTTATGTGGATCTTCAAGTCTAGCTACAAGACTCATAAATAAAGAAAAGCGCTTCTTAGGAGGCAACCTAATATTTACTTTCCCGCATTTAGGAGTGTCTTATTTTTTATTCTTAATTGTTTGTTATAAAATGTTTGAATCATTTTGTAATCATGCTTTGTTTGTTTAAACTTCATCTTATATACAATCAAAGGTATTTTGCATAAAATAAGTATAGGGGGATGGTATGTGCTTAATTACACATACTTTTTACCTATTAAAACGAGCCTAAATGACCAAAATAATATCATAAATGCATTGTATTTGTAGTGTTTTATGATTTATATTGATATGCAGGTATATGAATATTCAGAAATAGGAAAAAAAAACAAAGGCAAAACAAACAAAACCAAGCACGAGAATGGAAAGAGCTCGAAAAAAACGAGACCGAAGGCATATTTAGTTTTAATAGGCCAACCCATAGCCATTTAATGGGTCGGGTCAGCCCATTAAGCATTGAATTATACAAAATAAAAGCCCGTAATATAAGCCTAAATCCTTTATAAAAATCCAAGTCCAAATCAAATTCATTCCAGCCCAAGTCAACAGGCCCAAACCAAAAGCCCAACCATAATCCCATTAAATCTGTTACACCGTTAGTCCTTGGGGACTAACACAGTTAGTCCCTAACTTCTTCACATTATTCCTTTTAACCCTTAACACCAGTTAACCCTTTACCCCAAATAAACCTAAAACTACTCTCCTGCCAAATCACACTATTCACCCATCCATTTTATTTTTACCCTGCAACCTGACAAAACCCACTCACACCCCACTATTCATCCATCTCCCAGAAGCTGACAAACCACCTTGGCAATCCCATGATAAGTGATTGGTTGACGGGACATGGAATTAAATCAAGGGCTGAGATTGGGCTCAAAGAAGCACAAAGAGGATTCAAGGGCTAGGATTGAATGGAGTGGAGAGAACACCTCACAAGACGAAACACACCTCAAAGGGCTAGATGCTTCTCAAGACCATTATAAATAGAGGGTGTTTTTCACACATTAGTTATCTAGTTTTTATCTATCTTTTTATTGTAATTTTCAGCTTATATTAGTTTATATTAGCTTATTGTATTTCCTTTAAAAGCATTATACCCAGTTTTAAGTTTTAATGAAATTCTAAAGTTTTAGTTGAATTTGTTTTTATGTAATGATTTTATGATTTGAAAATGTTTGATAAGCTATATTAAGCCCATCATGTTCACAAGCTGTCTCTTAAAATAGTTTAGCTTCTTCATAGCCAAACTGTTTAAGGTTTTCTCTTATTTCACTCAAAAATCACTAAAAAGCTTTTATGGATGATAAGCCGGATTTGGATGGGCGTATGAGTTTTACCAGCTTGTTTCTAATAAGCTGGAGCTTGTAGAAAAGCTCTAAGAGCATGTTTATGCCCTTGTTTTGAGCAAAGGGCTTTGTAAGTTAACTTTTCCATTTTATAGCTTAAAACTGCAACTGCTTATTCTAGTGCTTATTTTCTGCTTTTTACTGCTTAAAACTGCAACTGCATTTTAAGCTTAAAACAGTCTCTAATAGTTTAAAAATACAAAAACAGTTTATAAAGGAGTATTTGGGACAAGCAGCACTAACCCATATTAGTGCTGCTTGAGTCTCTTTTGACTCAAAGTCTTACTTTGTTGATCTCTTTTAAGGTGATTGTATCTGTTTTCAAAAGGTTTTAAAGTTTAAATCTTAGTTTTGAATTTTTGTCTATCAAATGTTTGAATCTTTGCTAGATTTGAATCTAAGTTTGATTGTATGTTCAAGTGATGTTTTATGCTAGTTTAAAGTCTCAAAATACAGTAGGAAAGGAGTAGTTAAGTGTTCATTATCATTTGTGGTTTTGGTATAATACTGTCATAAGTTCAGTTGTTAAGTTCAGTTTCAAAAGTTTTAAAAGTCACTTTTCAATCTTAGATTTAGATAAGTAAAAGTTTGGTTTAGGTTCTTGAAAAATTCATAAGCACAACCTTCTTTGTAGTTAGGCTTGTTTTGTTTGAGCTTTTGAGCTTATTGTATTTCATTTTACATAGCTGAAATTTAGGGTAAGTAGTATCTGCATAAGCCAGTTTAACCTTTCTTAAAACTTAAAAAAACTCCAAAATTATTTTTCTGCTTAATCTGTCATTTTCAATAGTCATTTTCTAGCTTATTAGTATTCCTAAATGCTTATTTTTGGCTGTTCCTTATAGCTTATAGTAGTAGCTTAATCTGTTTTGAGGTTTTAAGGATTAGCTTAATGTTTTAGTAGCTTAAATTCTAGCTCAAAAGTGCCTTAGTAGTCTGATTTTAGTAAGTTTTTATCCATAACAGCTTATTTGATTTCTGAGCTTTTAGCTTGTTTAGAAATGTTTAAAGTAGGATTAGATTAGCTTATTAAGTATGGTTTATTGTCCTAGTAGCTTATTTGGTCTAAATTTAGCTTATAATAGCTTTTGTGCAAAAACAGTTTAAGACTTAGATGCTTAAAAGCTTCTAAGTAATTCTGTGACTTGTTCAAGCTTATTTCTGGCTTATTTTAAGTTTCTGAAAAAAGTTCATTTTTTAAAAGTGCTTATTGTAGTCTTATTTAGCTTTTTCATTTAAAAAATTTGCAAAATAAAAATGTTGGGAGTATAGGGAAGTCTCAGGTTTTGAACCCGAGACCTCCACCTTAACCCCCAACACTTTAACACTGGCACCCGCTACCATCTCGCCTTTAGGACTTATCTATTTTAGTTTGTAACCTTTAATATTTTAAGCCTTAGTTTCCGGTTAGGCTTTCAGTCCTTTTGGGCTTATTTCCAGCTTATTCAAATAAGTTGGTGAACCCATTTTATTTTTCTTAAGTTTAGAACAGATAAAAGTATTTTCTTTAATTTTTATAGATTTTTATAAATTAGTTTATTATTTTTTATAATATTTTTAGATTAAATTAATTTTTAATTCATAAAAAATAAAAAAAAAAGTAAAAAAAAGTATAATTCTTTGTTCTAAAATTATTTTTAACCATTTAGGACTTTTAGATTTGAAATTTGCATTCTTAGGGTCAAAATTTGATAATTTAAGTTTTTAGTCGCGTTTTTAGCGTTAGTTTTAGATTCCCCCTTATCAGTTTTTAGATTATTTAATTCTTAATTGCTTTGGTTTTTAGCTTGCCTTAACTTGCATTTGCGTTATAATTGTAGAAATAGATTCCAAATCAAAAATCTTGATTATTCAATCACTCGATTAGGAACTTAAACGTGATTCTCAAATTCACACTTCGTTGGGACTACGACCCGAAAGTTTTTGAATTTTACTTTAGTTAAAAGTAATTTTCTAAAATCCTTTTGGAATACTTCTTATACTATTTGATATTCGGTATTTTAGTTATATATATATATATATATATATATATATATATATATATATATATAGACACACACACACACACACCACACACTCACACACACACATATTATATATATAGTATATTATAACATTTTTACCATTATAATCCTCAAATTAAATTTTTGGCGCCGCTGCCGGGGATGTGTGTGCGATTATCGTGTTTACGTTTAGTGTTTGAAGACCCTTCCTCGTGAAGTTATCGTTTTCTTTTATATAAAAAAAATAAAAAAATATTTTATTTTTCTCGATTTATTTTCGTAGATTTATTAGAAAAACCAAAAAATACTTTTCCTAAAGTATTTAAAAAACCCAAAAAAATTAAAAAAACAACAAAATCAACCGTTGTGTCACTTGTGAAATCGGCTCACCTTTAGATTACAAACTATAAGAGAGGTATAAGGAGGGTTGATCCTACGATCTTCGACCCGAAAGGAGAAGGTTTTTAAAACGCTTCGCGCTTACCCGCTCCCCCGATTCTTTGTGCGTTTTCTAGAGAGCTACCGTACACTTGTTCGATTATCGATTACAAAAATATTTTTCTTTTTATTTTTCTTATTTATTTTTAGTGCATGCGCACTCGCTCTTCATCGAATTTAATTGTCAAATCTTCCACGACTCCGAAATGTTGTAATCGTAGACGTTCCAACAAAAAGTCAAACCGTTTTCTCTTGAAGAGACTTCCATAGTTACGATGGCCAATCAACGCCTATGGCGGAATTACTCCAAGCACCCAACGAGGGTTAAGGAGATGCTATCGTTATCCCCGCTATTCTCGTGGAGAATTTTGAGCTTAAACATGGTCTTCTAAATCTTGTAACTTTAAAACAAATTTACGGATTTGAGAAAGAAGATCCTCATGCTCACATTCGTTGGTTTAACAAGATTACTTCCATGATTAAGTATAAAGATGCGCCTAATTCGTCGATTAAGCTTATGGTTTTTCCATTTTCTATCGAGGGGGCAGCCCGGATTTGGCTCGAAAAAGAACCCCCTCATTCTATTCTTACTTGGGAAGATCTTGTTTCCAAGTTTATTAACCAATTCTTTTCTCCTTCAAAAACTACAAATCTCCGGAATGAAATTATGAATTTTCAGCAACGTTTTGATGAATCATTTTGTGAGGCATGGGACCGTTTCAAGGATCTCCTTCGGGTGTGAATGCCACATCCCGTTTTACCGAATTTGCATCTACTTGATTACCTGTCTACAATGTTTACCCCAACCGATCAAGATTCTTTGAATGCCGCGACTGGTGGTATTCTTTTGACTAAACTCCTCGAGATTGCTTTGGAAATTATTGAAACGAATCAAATATGTTCGCAACTCACGGAACAAACCGGTTGTTACAAAAGTGAGTACGAATGATTCTTCTTCTTCTACCCCTCATTTTCTCGAGATTGCCGCTCTTGTCGACGCCGTTAAGGCTATGCTTCATCAGAAATCTTCTCCTCCAGCTTCCGTGAAAGCGGTTGAGGAAATTTATGTTACTTGTGGTGGTCCGCATCCTTACCACCAATGTCTTGCCACCGATGGCAACGTTTTTCCAGAATATCGAGATAATATTCAAGGATATGTTTCAGCAGCCGCAGTAAACTATAATCAGGGAAATACCGGATACCGTCCTCAAAGTGTAGCTAACCAAATTCGACCACCGGGTTTTGCTCAACCGAATGTGCAAAATAATCAAACCCGGTACAATCAAGGTTACAATCAAAACCGAGGAAACAATCAAGGAAATCCGAGTTATCAAGCTCCGATTCAGCAAACTCAAGTTGCTCCTTCGAATGAATTGTCGAATTACAAGAAGATAAATGATGCTAATATGAAAGCTATGCAAAATCAAATAAATAATGTGAAAAATGAATTGAGAAATGAAATGCAAACTTCAATACAAACTTCAATGTCAAATCAAACCAATGAGCTTAAGAATATGATGGCTAGTTTTTTCCAAATGAATACCGCTTCTTCTTCGGGTACGGGTTCACTTCCTAGCAACACCGTTGCTAACCCGAGAGGTGACTTGAAAGCAATCACCACCCGAAGTGGTATTTCTTATGATGGACCTCCAATTCCTCCACCTTTTTCTTCTCTTCCCAAGGTGGTGGAACGGGAACCCGAGGTGACAAAGGATACGGTGCAACCGAGTACCAAAAACATCCAACCTCCGGTAGTCCAAATTCAAGCTCCCATTGATGAGCCTGTTGTTGCTCCTAAGCCTAAACCGTCTATACCTTATCCTTCGAGAGCCAACAAACAAAAGCTCCGTGAAAAAGATGATAATCTAGCTTCGAAATTTGTTGAAATCTTTAGGGAATTACATTTCGAGCTCAGTTTCGCGGATGCTCTTCTACATATGCCGAAATTTGCTTCAATGTTTAAAAGTCTCCTTAATAACAAAGAAAAATTGTTTGACTTAGCCAAAACACCGGTGAATGAGAATTGTTCGGCGGTTATCCTAAAAAAGTTGCCTCTGACTAAAACTTGAGACCCGGCAAGTTTCTTATTCCATGTGATTTTCCGGAGTTAGTTGAATGCTTAGCCTTGGCCGATCTTGGTGCAAGCATCAACTTGATGCCTCTTTCCATATGGAAGAAGCTCTCACTCCCCGAACTTACTCCTACTCAATTGATTCTTGAACTTGCAGACCGATCGACTACTAGTCCATTCGGTATTTCCAAAGATGTCTTTGTAAAAGTAAGAAAGTTTCATTTTTCGGCCGACTTCATAGTCGTTGATTATGTTGTCGATCCTCGGGTTCCCTTAATTCTCGGGAGACCCTTTTTGAGGACGACACGTGCTTTGATTGATGTTTATGGTGAAGAATTAACTCTCCGAGTTGATGATGAAGCCATAACCTTTAAAGTTGGTCAAACTTCGAGATACTCTTACAATGATGTTGTGTCGATTAATCGAATCGATGTCATCGACGTAGCTTGTGAGGAGTATGCTCAAGAAGTGCTCGGATTCTCGGATAGTTCTACGAGTGGCAATCCCACTCCGTCTTTAGATCCTATCCTTTCTACTTCTTCCCCCTCTCTCACACCTTTTGAGGAAGGTGACTTCATTTTGGAAGAAATCGAAGCTTGTCTTACAAATGATTCAATTCCACCGGGAATTGATGATGACGACTTTGATCCGGAGGGAGACCTTCTTCTACTCGAGAAGTTATTAAACGATGATCCATCATCTCCTCTCCCTCCGAAAGAACTTCATGTTGAGGAACTTAAAATTGTAAAATCTTCTATTGATGATCCTTAGGAGAATGAGATCAAGGATTTACCTTCTCATCTTGAGTATGCATTTTTGGAGGATACCGATAAACTACCTGTCATAATTGCTAAAAACAATTTTGAAAACCTGATAGAAGACTTCCCTTCCATTTTTAGATTAAGCGCACTGAAGCGTACACTTCCCTATTACATTCAGGTCCGGGTTACAGTCTGAAGTAACTGTAAGTCATTGTCATGAGCTCAAAACTATTGAATGTTTTTGTTGGGTTTAAAAGACTTCAAGATGATTCTTAGAGTTACTACTGCTTAGTTACAACTGCTGGAAGGATTAATGCTGTCAGAGATGAGATCAAAGACATATCAGAGAAGAGATAAAGGTTGATTGAAGAAAAAGGGTGGAATAACCGTAATTGAAAATGAAGATAATGAGTTGATACCTACTCGATTAGTTATGGGATGGAGTGTATGCATTGACTACCGAAAGTTAAATGATGCCACTCGTAAAGATCATTTCCCGTTACCGTTTATGGACCAAATGCTTGAGAGACTTCATGGGAAACGAATACTATTGTTTTCTAGATGGTTTCTCAGGATATTTTCAAATTACTATGGACCCGCAAGACCAAGAGAAGACCACCTTCACTTGCCCTTATGAGACGTTTGCCTACCGACGTATGCCTTTCAGCTTATGTAATGCTCCGAGCACGTTCCAAAGGTGCATGATGGCCATTTTCCACGATATGATCGAGGAAACAATGGAGGTATTCATGGAAGATTTCTCTGTCTTTAGGGATTCTTTCTCTTCATGCCTCTCCCATTTAGACAAAATACTCAAACGATGTGAAGACACTAATTTAGTTCTAAATTAGAAGAAATGCCATTTTATAGTAAAAGAAGGCATTTTTCTAGGACATAAGATTTCAAAGTCCGGGATTGAGGTCGGCAAGGCTAAAGTTGATGTTATAGCTAAACTCCCCCATCCGACTTTCGTTAAGGCATTCGAAGTTTTTTAGGTCATGCCGGGTTCTATCGTCGATTTATTCAATATTTTTCTAAAATAGCCCGGCCAATAACCCATCTTCTTGAAAAAGATACCCCTTTCATTTTCTCGAAAGAATGTATTGAATCGTTTAATATACTTAAGAAGAAGTTAACCGAAGCTCCGATTTTAGTTGCCCCTGATTGGGACCTACCATTTGAAATTACATGTGATGCTAGTTATTACGCGGTAGGTGCAGTCTTGGGGCAACATAAGACCAAACATTTTCAGCCTATACACTATGCTAGTAAGACCATGACAGATGCTCAAGCACACTACACTACGACATAGAAAGAATTATTAGCCGTGGTGTATGCTTCCGAGAAATTCCGGCCTTATTTAGTCTTGTCGAAGACCATAGTGTATACGGACCACTCGGCTCTCAAATATCTTCTTGCCAAACAAGATGCTAAGCCGAGATTGCTCCGGTGGATTCTCCTACTCCAAGAATATGATGTCATTATTCGTGATAAAAAGGAGCGGAGAATCTCGCGGTCGACTACTTATCAAGACTGGAAAATCCCCACCAAGATGTTCTCGAGAACAAGGAAATTACCGAAACATTTCCTCTCGAGACTCTTGGTATGGTTACCTTTCGTGGTGATTCTAGTACCCCATGGTTTGCTGATTTTGCAATTTACCATGCGGGGAATTTTGTGATTAAAGGGATGTCGTCCCAGCAAAAGAACAAGTTCTTCAAGGATGTTAAGCACTACTTTTGGAATGACCCCTATTTTTTCAAGATTTGTGCGGATCAAGTAATCCGGCGGTATGTTTATGGCCAAGAAGCTGTTGATATCCTCACAACTTGCCATAATGGGCCCATCGGGGGACATTATGGTGCCAACTACACCGCCAAGAAAATTTTTGACTCAGGATTCTTTTTGCCTACCATTTTCCGTGATGCCCATGACTTGGTCACAGGTTGTAACACTTGTCAACGCCAGGGAAAAATCTTGCAACGTGATGAAATGCCTCAAAACGCAATTCAAGTTTGTGAGATTTTTGACGTTTGGGGCATCGACTTCATGGGCCCGTT
>BQNB010150730.1:0-15997 GCA_026074375.1 Tanacetum coccineum
TATTTTTAATAATTTTCGGCAATTTTTCTTTATTTAGTGAAATTTTAGTTTACATTTTTAGGGATTAAAATTTGTTTACTTGTTTACTTGTTTAATTGTCATTATTTGTTGCTTCTTAATTAAGTAGTAATAGCTTATCCAAAATATCTTTGCTTCATTCAAATCAGGATCCGAACCTAAAACGTGGTTTCAATTTCACTAGTCGTTGGGGAAACGACCCGGGTGATCATACTTACCCGGTTTAAATATACGTATTTTATATTATAATATATATATTTTAGAGAGTGAATTTTATCAAGGGTAACTTGGTAATTTTCTTAATTGCTCTTTGAAGTATTATTTTTATTATATATTTTACGTGTTTAAAACTTGCAATCACCCCTTTACGTTTTTTAAAAACCAAACGCACCCTACTCGCTGACCCAGATCCGAACGCACCCTCGTGGGTGTTTATAAAACTAAACGAACCCTATGTGATCGTTTTACAAACCAGACGCACCCTTGTTGATGCTTATAAGAAAACCAAATGCACCTTTGGTGCGAGAAACATAACCAACGCACCCTTGTGGGTTGAGGACATAACAAAACGCACCCTTATGGGTTATAATAACCCAACGCACGCTATTTTGGTGTTAACCCGAAACCAAACGCACCCTTTACTGGTGGTTTATAACCACCCGTACCCTTGTGGTTCGTTTGTCAAACCCAACGCACCCTTGTGGTGACTCTTGCTTCCAAACGCACCCTTGTGCTTATTTATAACAAACCGAACGCACCCTTCTTGGTGCTGTGATGATGGAAATGGTGTTGATGATGTCGTGGTGGTAGTGGGGTGGTGGTCGGTATAGGCGCGTGGCGGCGCGTGGTGGTGGGGATCGGGTAGATGGGTGATGAGAAACGTTTTTGGACTCAGCCGGAAAACACGCTAGAAAAGTTTTCCGGTGGCGCCGGAGAGGCGGTGGTGGTCGCCGGAAAAAGAGAGAGAGAGATGGAGGTGTGTGTGTTGTTATAAGAAATGAAATGAAAAAAAATATAAAACTTTATATATATATATATTAAAAGATATAAAGTGAAATGATAAATGCCCAATAGTTTAGGGTTGATTATATAAATATTTCACAGAGACCAAAAGTGTAAATTTTGGTAATTAATGGTTCGGAGCTCGTTTGAACCACTTAACGGACGATTTAAAACACGAAACTTGCGCCATTACGTTTCAAATTATTTTTCCGATAAAAATGAGTATTTACTTGATAGTATTTCATAGATATTTTTATAACATTTATAAAAATATTTGTTATTTATTTGGTAACCCGATTATGTCTTGTTCGAAAGAAAATAAATTTTTAACCCGAATAAATGCGTTATCCACAAACGTTTTTGCATAAAATGTTAAATGACTTTATTTAATATTTTCATTAAATAAATTGTGATAATTAAATATAAATTTAATTATTTTTGTGTCGGCACACGCTGTGTGCAGCTTTCAAAACCTTGCGATGATATTTTAGTCATCTTCTGTTTGTTTTCGGGTCTCAGGCAAAACTAAAAAGTTGTCTGAAATGTCGTATTACATCAAATTGCTTTAGAGTCCGAGTCGTGAAAACGTGATTTAGTGGGTCGTTTTTTATAAGTCAGCTTAGGAATAACATATATCCTTTTCGTTTTCAAGTCAAATAAGTTAAAAATAACTTGTACATGAGAGATGTAATAATAATTATGATTTATTATTTAAAATATGTTTCGAAAATTTTACCGGTCACGCGGTAATCGGTTTTACATGACAATAAAAGACCAAAAGTCAAAAAGTCAAGTCAGACCAAAAAAGTCAAACGGTAAAATAATCATTTAAAATTTCGAAAATTACCGGATGTTACAGTACCTACCCCTTAAAGAAATATCGTCCCGAGATTAAATTTGTGTTAACAGTTTGTGTGACCCAGAAAAGATTTAAGATTTAATAAACCAGTTCTAAACAAGACGCTGATAACTTTATTCAGCAAAATTTAAATGTTTCGACACTTTTCCATATACCAAAAATTTTGGCTAAGTTTGACCAGGATATTTAATCCATCAAAATAGGTATCTCAAAAATAATATCATTACATGTCCTATGACTGATATACACGCGTTATAAGGAAAATCTCTTAACAGTGAAAGCGTCGAAGGGAAAAGTGTAGTCGCGTGAGTATGTCTGTATAAGGTTTCAAATGTTCAAGGACGGGGTCTCGTTTCTGATATCTGTAATCTTCGATGATTAATAACGGACGAGGCTAATTGAAGTAAGTATCCAACTTACTTAGGTAGTACTAGGATGTATCGCGACCTAAGTCTTCGTACTAGTGGCCCGAAATGAATAGTTCGACTATCTCTTTCGTCGATAGGTGTTTATCTGGTTTAAGGGGAGTTGCATCACCTATTGGATAAAGTTGTACAAGCTGGGACCGCTCCAGGACCCAACAACAGCAACCATAACGATAATAATTATAACAATTGGTGATGGGATGCCGAGAATGAGGACATTTCGAGAAACAATATCCCCAGAATAGAGTTCAACAAATGAGAGGAGCTCGCGGGGGAGCTTATACGATAGACGACGAAATATGGTACTCAGTCGTTAGTTCGAGGATGAATCAACTCCATTAGTTCAAGTGTGTAACAAGTCTGTTAGTTCCACGAACAGTTCGTGATCGTGAGGATTAGCAACGGCAAAAGTAATAACTTAAGAGTGAGATAAGGTAGTTCAAGCGAGGCCTTAAGATTTCTGCAGAGTGGCAAAACACTATTGTGCTTCTAAACCTTTTTAACGGATTTCGGTAATTATCGGGTTCGAGTTCATACTCGTGTCATATTGGATATCATTAAGCCCACTCATTTATAATTCATTACTTACATAAAGGAGCGTCCTAATTTATGTAAGTAAGAAATGATAAACTTATGGTTCGGGGATTTACAATTTCTTTATTTAACTGAAAAGGCGTCCCAATCCTTTCAAATAAAGAGATTATAAATCATCCTACTTAATAATTTCCGATGCAATACGCGTGCCTTCGGAGACGGGGATGTAAAACAATCAGGAAAGATCGACATAGTGTTCAAAATAGTTGATGAGTACTCGGTTAGAGTAAATACGATAAAGGTCTTTATGAACAACTCGACATAGCAATTATCATATCAATCCTCCTATTACAAGTCCCGCCCATACAAAACTTGTAATACTTAGATTCATACATAATTAGCAATTATCATATAAATCCTCCTATTACAAGTCCCGCCCATACAAGACTTGTAATACTTAGATTTTTAAATAATACCATGTAAAACTGTAACTGTGAAGGGTTTTGTTAAATTAGCAAGTTATCATTATTCTATCTTATATTACAAGTCCCGCCCATACAAGACTTGTAATACTTAGATTCATACATAATTCCATGTAAACAAAATTATGACGGTTCGTGTAATACGATATTGTATAAAGTTATAAAGAAAAATAAATATTCTTAGAGACCATTGTTTAACTTACAATGTCTGAGAAGAAAGTGAGACCATTGTGCAACTCACAATGTCTAAGAAGTAAAATGAGACTATTGCTGTAACTATACATATGTCTGAGATATAATGTGACCATTTTGCAATCACAATGTCTTAAGAATATGTCCAAGTATTTTATTTTATTAACTCTTATATAAATAAACGTACGATATACGCAAAAAGATGCAGCTTTATATATATATATATATATATATATATATATATATATATATATATATATATATGTATGTCATGTAAGCACTTAAGGTAACAAGTAAGTAAGCAAGTAGTGTGTATGCACTTTGAAAATGGTTGTGTTAATGCAAAGGTTGTGGAAAAGTTTAGTCTAGGGTAAAATATGCAACCTAGTTCTCTATAACCAGTGCTCTGATACCAATCTGGTAACACCCTCAAAAATATGTAGCAGCGGAAATGTGTCCGGGGGCGTTACTTAGTAATACAACAGCGCTAGATACAAGAGAAGACATCTAAATATGTGTCGTTTTGAAAGTAATCTAGTGATTTCCTTGAATTGATATAACTTTTGTCCATAATTGCATGACAATAAAAAAGCTTGAAAAAATCAAACCAACCGAGATTTGATCATCTGATATAAGTAGAAACCATAAATGTAAATTTTGTCAATTTTAGGACTCCAGTGCACATCAAGTAGGCCAAACATCTAATTTACATGAGAAAAACATGTGAAAAGTGTCATCTTAAAGTTGGTGAGGTCTACGGTTTTGTAAATACAAATGTGAACCAAAGTCTGTAAAGTATGTATGACCATTTAAATTCTTAAATGTTCTTCCAAAATGTATGTATGATTTATAGAAATTAATTAGTTGTAAAGTATGCATGACCATTTCAATCTCCAAATAGTCAAAAAATGTACGTATGAACGTTGAACCGCAATCGTTCAAAGTATGCATGATAATTGAAAATATCACGAAATGTTTCAAGTTTGTATTGCCACTCTATTTAAGGCACAATAAATATTATGTGTGATAAACATGATTACATTACTTTAAGTTCATGAAACTGCGACGTAGACTTGTATGTATGCCACTTTATTCAAGGAACAGTAAGAGTGTACCCTCGTAGGTGTTCCATCAAGAACACAGGCATTTTACGAAATAATATGTACCCATCCATAGGTGGGTCCCCTCCAAGCAACAAACGGGCATTTATGAAAAGTATCATGTTGTATGTAATTGTTGGCCCGGAATACTAACAATAGTGTTCCGACACATAGTTTATAAACGTTCGTTTGCTCCTGTGAAAGATAATCCACCGAACGGGGTTTATCATTCCCGATGAGATATATTTCATAAAATTCGCGCTCACCCTCCAAGTGATTTTACAGGTTCATTGCATCCTAAGCTAATACATAATCATAAATGTATAGTATGTGTTTTCTGTCAAAAATTAAACAGTATTGTATCTCATCACGAGATATATAAATAAATATGTAAACCAATTTGTATCACCATGTAAAATGCATCTGTAAAAACAACTGTTCTCACCCCAAAAATATATGTAAAACCAGTAAAAACAGTGGGCTTGAAAACTCACATTGATGTTGTAGACGTTGCAGATAGAATCTAATATGCACAAAACGAACGGAAGACGAAGCGGCTCGATCAAGAAGTTGCAACTAATCTTAACGTTAAGATCCACTAGACTAGGATAATGTATTTGGGTTTCCCGATGAATGATTGCATCAACGCGACACGTTGATAAAAGATTTTAGATTTAAAGTTGGTAATAGTTTGGGGGTTGGTTAAATAATTAAATCGGAAGTAACGCAAAGTATGTTTATATTTGTATTTATTACCATGAAAAATATAACAATTATATAACTTATTAACGTGTATTTATAACCTAGATAAAAACAATCAAAGATTAATATGAAGTTATAATACTTTGCATGTATTATATAATGAAACGTGAGAAATAATTGTAATTATAATTCGGACACGTTTTCGGAAAATCCTCAATGTTAAAATTATTAAATTGTCCTTGCGTTTAAATAAAACGCTAGTTGTAAGTCTACGAATTATGTAAACTATGTTTTTAAAGCTTTTACTAAAGTTATGATTATATAACTTCGTTCCTTTATCAGATTTCTAAAAAATAGGAATTTTAATGAACATTGCTAAGTTTAGTAATTTTTAAAAATGACCTTTTCGATTATACTACGTTTCCCATATTTATCAAAACTCAATGTTTTTCCATTTTCAATCAAACCGTGTTGCAATATCCTCGTGTTTTATATATATATATATGTTATTATATAAATTTATATATATATTGATATTTATTTATATTATATATATTAGTTATTATATTTTTATATGTTTATATGTATTTTGTTTATATGTATTATGTATATATGTATTATGTCATATGTATATATATATATGTAATTCGCATATATTTGTATATTATATATATGTATATATATTTATGTTTCTATATATATATTATGTATATATATATAATATATTATGTATACTAGATTTTATATCTATGTATATATGTATATATGTATTATGTTTATTTGTTGTATATATATATATATTATATATACATATATATATATATTTATATATATATATATATTAGATCTGTATATTTATATATGTTTTTATATTTATATAATTATATATATTAAGTTTATATATAATTTTACGTTTTTATGTATATATATATATATTAGATTTATATATATTTAGATAAAATATTTATATTATATATATTATACATATATTTATATTTTTATACAAAGATATTTATTTATATACATATATATATATATTTATACTGTATATATCTATATATCTAACTAACAAAAATATAATTATTACTGTTTATTTAACATTTATAACCACCAATTTATTAGTTTTGTATTTAATATTTTTCATTATGATTAGATTTGATTGGTAGATTGTATAAAACCAAACGCACCTTGTGAGGTTTCTGCTTAAACAATGAACCCTTTCTGGTGTTTTCGCCGAACAAAACACACCTTGTGTATTTCTGCTAAAAACAACAACGGACCCCTTTGTTGTCTTATTATAAAATACCAACACAACCCTTGGTTGTTTTAGCAACAGATACGCTCCTATCTGTTTATGTCAAACAAACGCCCCTTTGTGGTGTTCATACACAAACAAACCAACATAATCTGGTAAACTCAGATTCAAACGCACCTTGGCTGTTATAGGCCAACCAAAACAACCCTTTGTGGTGTTATAAACCAAAACGCACCCTTGTGGGTGGTTGGCAGCCAAAACAAACACACCCTAGTTATGTGAATGAAAACCAACGCACCCTTTGTTGTTAATCAAAATTAAACATCCCACCCTTGTGGTGTTGACTTGCCAAAACAGGACGCACCTCAGGCTGGAGAAACGAAACCAAATAGTTCCGCGGCTGTTTAACTCAAAAACGGAACCCACCCCTTTTTGGTTGCTATCCCAAACGGACGCAACCTTGTGTGTAAAAACACCATAAACAAACAAACCCTGGTGGTGTTTTTAGCAAAAGCGAAAGCACCCTTTTGGTGCTTAACTATAAAACCAGAACGCACTCTGGTGGTGCACGATTAAAACCAACCAAACGCACCCCTTGTGTGGTATAAAAACCCAAGAAATGTACACCCCTATCTGATTTACTAGATCCAAACGTACCCATATCTGTTGCTCTAAAACAACGCACTCTATGTCGCTCAACAACAAACCACGCACCCTTGTTGGTGTGAACAGAAGCAAACGCACCCTTGGTGTCGTTTGAAAAAAAAACCGAAGCTACCTTGTTGTGTTTACATAAACCAAACGCACCCTGGTCGGTGCAAAAACCAAAACGCACCCCTTTGGGTGTTGTTTATAACAAACCAACGCACCCTTTTGGGCCAATAAAAACAAAAACAAATGCACCCTTGTGGTGGTCTGGTGGTGGGGTTCGGTGGAGATGGGGACGGGGTGACGGGGTGATGTTATGATGATGATGATGATGAGATGAGTGTGGTGGTGGCGGCGGTGGTGTTGGCAGCGGGGATGTCGTGGGGTAGCAGCCCAAAGAGGGGGGGGGGGTTGGCGGCTGGGTTGGTGGATCGTGGAGGTGGAGGCGCGTGGCGACGAGTGAGATAGTGGATCAGATAGATCGGGTGGCGGGAAACATTTTTGGACTCGGCCAAAAAACTCGCCGGAAAAGTTTTCTGGCGGCGGCTGATGGCGGCCGGAGGTGGGGCGGCGGTGGCCGGAAAATGGGAGGGAGAGAGAGAAGTGAAGGTGTGTGTGTTTTTATAAAAAATGAAATGAAAATTATGCATAACTCTATATATATATATATATTATATATATATATATATATTGAAGTTATAAAATAAATGTGTAAATGCTAAATAGATGGGGGTTCATTTTGTTAATATTTTTACAGGGACAAAAAGTGTAAACTTTTGGTAAATATTGGTTCGGACTCGTTTAAGTCTTAACGGATGATTTAAAATACGAAACTTGCGCCATTGCGTTCCAAATAATTTTTCCCATAAAAACGAGTATTCACTCGACAAATTTTCATAAACGTTTTATATAATTTATTTAAAACGTTTATTATTTATGTGTATATTTCTGATAAACCTTGTACGTAAAACTGGTATTTTACTCGAATATTTGCATCTTCAACAAACGTCACTGAATAAAATGATGACTAATTTATTAAATATTTTTATTTAATAAAAGTGTTAATTAAATATAATTTAATTATTTTCTTGTTTCTATAATCTTGCGAGGGCATTTCAGTCACTTTCTGACTGTTTTCGGGTCTCGGTCAAAACTAAAAAGTTATCCGGAATGTCGTTTTACATCAAATTGCTTTAGAGTCCGGGTCGTGAAAACGTGATTTAGCGGTTCGTTTTTGATTATCAGCTTAGGAATAATATATATCGTTTTCGTTTTCAGTCAAAATAAGTTAAAAAATATAACTCGCACATGAGAGATGTATAATAATATATGATTTTATTATTTAATATGTTCCAAAATTTTTCGGTTACACGGTAATTGCTTTTATGTGACAATAAAAGATCAAAAGTCAAAAAGTCAAGTCAGACCCGAAAAGTCAAAGGGTAAAATTGTCATTTAATATTCCAAAAATTGTTGGTTGTTACAGTACCTACCCTAAAGAAATCTAGTCCCGTATTAAATTTGTGTTAACCGTTGTGCTTGCTAGTGACCAAGGAAAGGATTTAAGATTTAATAAACTCGTTCTAACAAGACGTTGATAACTTTATTCAGCAAAATTTGGTGTTTCGACACTTCTCCATATACCAAAATTTTTGGCTAAGTTTGACCAGGATATTTAATCCATCAAAATAGGTATCTCAAAAAAAATATCATTACAGATCTTATGATGATTAAACAGCGTTATAAAGAAAGTATCTTATTGTGGAAAACTTCGAAGGAAGAAAAGTATAGTCGAGTGGATGTATGTTTGTATACAGTTTTAAATGTTCCAGGGTCTCGTTTATGATATCTGTAATGTTCGATGATTAATAACGGACGAGGCTTATGGATGTAAGTATCCAACTTACTTGGTAGTACTAGGATGTATCGCGACCTAAGTCTTCGTACTAGTGGCCCGAAATGAATAGTTCGACTATCTGTTTCGTCGGTAGGGTTTATCGGTTTAAGGGGGTTGCCCTATTACCTATGGATATAGTTGTAACAGTTGACGCTCCAGGACCCAACAGCAGCGACCATAACGTCAATAACTATAAAAAATGGTGATGGGATGTAGAGAGTGAGAACATTTCGAGAAACAGTATCCCCAGAATCAAGTTCAACAAATGAGATGAGCTCGCGGGAGAGCTTATGCGATAGACGGCGGAATATGGTACTCAGTCGTTAGTTCAAGGATGAATCAACTCCATTAGTTCAAGTATGCACAAGTCGGTTAGCTCCATAAACAGTCCATGATCGTAAATATTTTGTAAGCAAATTAATAACTTTAGATTTAGATAAGGTAGTTTCCAAGGCGTGGGATTAAAGTTCTGTGAGTGGTAAGACACGATTGTGCTTCTAAACCTTTTTAATGGATTCCGGTGATTATCGGGTTCGAGTTCATACTCGTCTCATATCGGAAACCATTAAGCCCACTCATTTATAACTCATTATTTGCATAAAGAAGCGTCACAATTTATGTAAATAATGAATTGATAAACTTATGGTTTGGTGATTTACAATTTATTTATTTAAATAGTTTAAGATAGTTTAGGGTTTAGGATTAGTGTTAGGATTAAGGTTTAGGGTTTAGTTTTAAGTTTTAGGGCTTAGTTTTAGGTTTAAAGTGAAATTAGGGTTTTAGGGTTTTTGCTTAGGTTTTTAGATTAGGATTTTAGATGACTTAGGGTTTAAGTTTAGGGTTTAGGAGTCATGCATTAAGTGCTTGTACCTTGTGTTAAAGTGGTGGTAAGAAACTATAATGAATTTGGAGGTAAAATGACCTAGTTTGATTTGACTTGTACATTGAGCTTTAGAAAGTTGTACATTGTTTTGGAGGGAAAAGTTATTCAAATATGGTGCATTGTACACTTATACACATGCTTTAAAGGCTTGCACATTCATTTTATATGTATACATTACATATAATTAGGGTTTTGACATAAATGTTAACGTTTAATGCTTGATTTGAAATAACTTTTGAAAAGTACGTTAAATGGATAATGTACTTGGTAAAAATAATATTAAGATATAGACTTGACATATTCGGATGTTTACATGATGTAAACATAGATGGAATAGGCATAGGTAGTTGCGTGAGCTCATTTACTTTAGAAATGTAAACTAGGTTACATAATGGAATGGAATAAAAACGAAAAATATTCCTATGAAAAAGGTTGTACTTAATATAGTAAATAGATATTACATTGATGAAAATACTAGAAAATTACGGGTTGTTATAGTATCCAACTTTAGTAAACACCTTGCCAGTTGGTTTCCAAACTTTTCTCTTTGACTTTTTCTTAACTGATTTAGATTTAGGACGAGCATTCACATTAATAATCACATTAGGAGCATACAATTCATGATTACCAGAAAGCATACAAGCATTACACTTAACACATATAAGTTCAAAATTTGCATTAAGCTTGGAATGCTGTACATTTGTAGTTCCTTTAGGTTCCAAAACACATTTCTTATTTTTCAAACTAGATTTAACAGTCCTATGGTGGGCTTCTACTTTATTCTTCTTTGTACTACTTGAGGGTCGTTGGATCCTATCTTTCTTTGTATTTCCTGAAGGCTGTGATCCGCTAGCACTAGTAGACGGTTTTACTTCTATAGAAGATAATATAGGTTTATCTGTAACACCCCCAAAAATATACAACACAGCGGAATACCACATGGGGTGCTACTTCATAATACACAGCGCTAGATACAAGAGAACGACCTCTAAAAAGTGTCATTTGTAAAACAATCTCGTTGATTTTCTGAAATCAAAATAATAGTTGTCCCATAATTGCATCACCATGAAAAACTTGAATGTAAAGACTCCAATGCACATCAAATAATCCAAGCATCTAATTCACCTGAGAAAAACATGCTTAAAAGTGTCAACATTAAAGTTGGTGAGTTCATAGATTTGTTTAAGTATAATTGATCAACCAAAGTTCTGTAAAGTGTGTATGACCGTTTAAATCCATAAATGTCCTTCCAAAACGTATGTATGATTTTTAGAAATCAAATAGTTGTAAGGTATGCATGACCATTTCAATCCCCAAATAGTCACAAAAATGTACGTATGAAAATTAGACCGCAATTGTTCAAAGTATGTATTGACACTTTATACAAGGCAATGTAAATGTTCAAGTGTGTATCAAACCATGATTACCATTACTCTAAGTTCATGAAACTGTGACGTAGACTTGTATGTATGCCACTTTATTCAAGGCACAGTAAGAGTGTACCCATCGTAGGTGTTCCTTCCAAGAACACCCGTGCATTAATGAAAATAATATGTACCCATCATAGGTGTCCCCTACAAGAACCCTCGGGATTTCTGAAAATGTTCATGTGTGTGTAATTATTGGCCCTAAAGACTCAACCAATCGTGTTCCGACATGTTATAACGTTCGTTTGCCCAGTGATAGCTAATCACCCGAACGAGGATTGTCAATCCCGAATAGATCTATTTCATAACATTTGTGCTCACCCTCCAAGTAATTTACAGTTCATGCAACCTAAGCTAATCTATAATCATTCGAGTAAAAGTATAGTTGTTACATCCATAAGTAAAAACCAATGTTACATCCATATAGCGAGTGTTCACGCCTAAAAATTAAACCAAGTATTGTATCTCATCGCGAGATATATAAATAAATATGCAAACCAATTTGTAATCAACCATGTAAATGTATTTGTAAACAAGCATGTTCTCACCCCAAAAATATATGTAAAACCAGTAAAAACAGGGGGGCTATAAACTCACATTGATGTTGTAGAACGATTTGCAGAACTGCACATATTAAGCACAGCACAAACGGAAAACCGGAACGGCTCGATCAAGAAGTTGCAGCTTAACTCAACTGCTAAGTCCCACTAGCCTAGGATAATGAATTTGGGTTTCCCGATGGATAGTCACCTCAACGCGACACGTTGAGAAAAGATTTAGATTTCAAGTTGTAGTAGTTTGGTGGTTGGTTAAATAAAATAAATCGAAAGTAAACGCGAAGTGTGTAATATATGTCGTATATATCACTTATGAAAAATAACAATTATATAACTCATACCGTGAATTATATGACAAAGACAAACAATCCAAGGATTAATATGAAGTGTATAATAATTTGCAAGTATTATATAAGAAGTGTGAGTAAATAAATAAACCAAACAGTATTGACATGTTTTCGAAAATCACCCTTAATTAAATAAAATTCCTTGTATAAAAGTAAAACAAGTTTTAAAGTCTTCACTTTGTCCATCAAACAATCATGGAATTATAACATAATATTTTATAATTAAGTATTCAGTTTCCTCGACGGGTCTAGTAAAACTAGTTGTCTATTTACAAAATGTAGTTCTCATTCGTTTATACTGGTTATGTATAATTACAAATTTAACGATCTTAAGGAACTATATAACTCGTCTTTTATCGTTTTTCTAAGATATTAGCAAATTGAAAGAAATTTATTAAGTATAGTAATTTATATAAATGTAGTCATTACCTTTTCGTTTAAACCACATTTTTCATTTTTATGAAATTCAATCCATGTTGCAATTATACTAGCGTTTCAATGTTTCAAACACCCGCGTGTTTTTAGATATAATATAAAATATATATATATAAAAAATATATAAATAGATATAGATATATAGTATAAATAAAGTATATATATATATATATATATATATAGTAAAGTTATATATATGATATGTGTGTGTGTGGTGTGTTATTAAATCAAAACTAAACAAAATATAAATAACATATTTATTAATTTGTTTTAACCACCAATATATATCCGTTTTATATTTAAAAGATTTTACGATATATATTAATTTGTCGATATATTAACCCAACGCACACCTTTGTTTGTCAAAACCAAACGCACCCTATGTGGTGAAACTGTTAATCCAAACACACCCTTTGGCGTTTCTGCATAACCAACCGCACCCTTATCGTGAATCTGTCAAACCAAACGCACCTTTGTGCGGTTACACAGCCAACCAAACACCCCTTTTGTTGTCTTCTCTTAACCCAAACGCACCCTTTTCGGTTTCCTGCCCACCCAAACACCCCTTTTGGGGTTTCCTGTTAACCCAAACACACCTTAATCGGTGTTAGCCACAGAACCAAACACTCCTAATCTGTTATAACCAAAAATAAACTCACATCGATGTTGTAGAACGATTGGCGGGAATACGCATATTAAGCACAAGACAAAACGGAAACTGGAACGAATCGACCAAGAAGTTGCGGTTTACCTTAACGGCTAAGACCCACTAGCCTAGGATAATGTATTTGGGTTTTTTGATGGATGAGTACATAAACACGACATGTTGATAAAGATTTAGATTTCAAGTTGTAATAGTTTGGTGGTTGGTTAAATAAAATAAATCGAAAAGTAAACGCAAAGTATGTAATATATTCTGTATATGTTACATATGAAAAATTGAACAAGTATATAATTCTTATCGTGAATTATACAACAAAGGCAAACAATCAATTAAATAATTGAGGTATATAATACTCTGCAAGTATTATACCAAAGATGTGAGAAAATAATTGTAACAATATAATTCGACATGTTTTCAGAAATCACCAATTGAATTATGAAAATGTCTTCGCAAAATAATAAACGCACGTTTTTAAGTTACGAATTATGTAACTATGTGTTTAAAGCTTTTACAAAAGTTGTGATTATATAACATCGTTCTTTTATCAGATTTCTAAAATAATAGAAATTATAGTGAAAAATAATAAATATAGTAATTTTTAGAAATTTCGCATCGCCTTTTCGTTTATACGACGTTTTCCATATTTATAAATTTCAATGTTTTCCCCATTTTTAATCAATATATGATGCAAATACACGCGTATTTCAATATATATATATATATATATATATATATATGTGTGTGTGTACATCTAAACGCAATTGAATAAATAACACATTTATTTAACCATTTACCACCATTTAATCCAGTTTTATATTTATAAAATTTTATGTTATATTTATTAGCCGATTTGTATAAACCAAGCGCACCCTTTGTGCGGTTTCTATTAAACCAAACGCACCCTTTCGGTGTTTCTGTCAAGCCAAATGCACCCTTTCAGTGCTAACTGCCAAACCAAACACACCCCTTGGGTGTTAACTGCTATACCAAACACCCCCTTGTGCGATTACCCAGCCAACCAAACGCACCCTTATGGGTTTCTGCCAACCTAAACGCACCCTCATGGTGTTCCAGTTAACCCAAACGCACCCTTATGGTGTTCCAGTTAACCCAAACGCACTCCTCGCTGCTAAACAGCCAACCAAACGCACCCTTTGGTGCTTTACAGCCAACCAAACACACCCCTTTGTGCTCTTTTGAGAACAAAACGCGCCCAAATTTGTGAACAATAGCCAAACGCACCCTTTGGTGCTTATAACAGCCAACCAAACGCACCTTAATCGGCTGCTGCTACGCCAAACACACCCTATTCGGGTTTTGGCCTACCCAAACGCACCCTAACTGTGATTCTACGCAACCAAACGCACCCTTATCGTTTTATGAAACCAAACGCACCCTTTGTGTCTATAAAAACAAACAAACGCACCCTTGTTGGTGGTTTATACACGAACGCACCCTTGTTGGTGGTTTATACACGAACGCACCCTTGTGGTGCCGAGCAAAATCAAACGCACCCTAGGTTGTTGCTGTGGAGGTGGTGTGGGTGGTTATGGTGGTGACGTGGGGACAGCGGGGTGGTGGTGGCAGTGGCGCGTGGCGGCGCGTGGTGGTGGGGATCGGGTAGATCGGGTGATGGGGAGGCTTTTGGGACTTGGTCGGAAAACTCGTCGGAAAAGTTTTCCGGCGGCGGCGGTGGTGGCCGGAATCCGGCCGGTGGTGGTTGCCGGAAAAATTAGGAGAGAAGGAGGTGTATGTGTGTGTGTTATATCTCAAAAAAATGAATATATATATATATATATATATATATATATATATATTAAAGTTATAAAGTAAAGTGGCAAGTCCAATATAGATGAGGGTTAATTTTATAAATATTTCCACAGGGACCAAAAGTGTAACTTTTGTTAAATAATGGTTCGGGTCTCGTTTGAGCCACTTAACGGAGGATTCAAAATACGAAACTTGCGCCAGTGCGTTCCAATTTATTTTTCCTATAAAAATGAACTTGATAGTATTTCATAAATATTTTTATAACATTTATAAAAATATTTGTTATTTATTTGGTAACCCGGTTATGTCTTGTTCGAAAAAAGAAAAAAATTTAACCCGAATAAATGCGTTATCCACAGACGTTTTTGAATAAAATGTTAAATGACTTTATTTAATATTTTCATTAAATAAATTATGATAATTAAATATAAATTTAATTATTTTTGTGTCGGCACACGCTGTGTGCAGCTTTCAAAACCTTGCGATGATATTTTAGTCATCTTCTGCTTGTTTTCTTCGGGTCTCGGGCAAAACTAAAAAGTTGTCTGGAATGTCGTTTTACATCAAATTGCTTTAGAGTCCGAGTCGTGAAAACGTGATTTAGTGGGTCGTTTTTGATAAGTTAGCTTAGGAATAACATATATCTTTTTCGTTTTCAAGTTAAAAATAACTTTGCACATGAGATATGAAATAATAAATATGATTTATTATTTAGAATATGTTCCGAAAACTTTACCGGTTACGCGGTAATATTTTTTATGAGACTGATTGCAGCAATTTTACGTATATATAATATATCA
>BQNB010150731.1:0-15997 GCA_026074375.1 Tanacetum coccineum
GGACTGACTACTCCAGAGTGAATGGCTAACTGGTAAAGAGACATCAAATCCATTTAAAAAAATTTCAATGATTCACCTCTCACAGGAGTTAACACACCTGGAAGTGATGAGAATAGACTGAAACTATATGATTTGATGTACATATTGTCAATGTTGCTGATATGAAGGATTGCTAAAGAAATTTGAAGAATAGTTGCTGCAAAGATTAAAAAGAGATGATTTGAAGTATTGCAGATCAAGAATAACTTAAAGAATTCTATTTACAACATCCTCAGAAAGCTTAAATTATTTAAAGTAAAGATCAAGGATGTATTAAAGGAACTTGAAGTTCACAAGTGAAGATCAAGTTAGGGGAGGATTGTTGGGAAATAGATTGTAAAAGACTTAATACTGGTAGTATAATAGTTAAGTCTGGTAGTAATAGTTAGTTCTGGTAGTACTGAGTTAATACTGGCAGTACTAAGTTAAGTCTGGCAGTACTAAGTTAGTACTGGTAGAGTAGCAGTACTAGAGTTAGTACTGGTCATAGTTAGTTAAGTCTGTTCATAGTTAAGTCTGTTTATGTAACAGAATAGTAATAGTTATCTTAGAGATATCTTAGGAGATATCTTAGGAAAGGATATGTATTATCCTTTGACATGATTGTAAGCCCATTAGGGTTTCCTTGGTGTATAAAAGGAACCCTAAGGCACAATGTTATGTACGTGATTGAAATATCAATAGAAGCATAGAGCTTAATAGCAATTTAGTATTATTGTTTCTTCTTAATTCTTGTGTTAAGATTCTGCATTAACACTTGATATTCATAGTCGGTGTCTCTCATATAGTTGATTTGGATTTATTCAAGTTAGCTATCGTCTTACAAAAGGCTATTCAGATCCTATACCTAGGACCTACAGGATCTATCACCACATGGGAGGATCTTACTACCTGATTCATTGCTTAATTCTTTCCACCGGGAAGGACCACAAAACTCCACAATGATATCCTCATATACCAACAACATCATGGAGAATCTTTATCCGAAGCATGGACTCGTTTCAAGGACTTACTACAAAAAGTCTCTCATCATGGCATCGACCTTTGGCTCCAAGTCCAAATTTTTATGACCATGTCAATCCCGTCACAAGACTAACCATTGACCAATCGGCCAGTGGTAAGCTTCATGACTAAAACACGAAAGAATCCTAGGCACTGTTAGAGGATCTCGCCCTCTATGACAAAGAAAGTTGGAACGACCCAAGGGATTTTTCTAAGCTGGTCAATGTAATCGCTTTGCCTCAAGATGTCCCGAGTACATCCGACTGCCTTCTAATCGAGTTCGAAAATCAAGTCTAACGCTTGATGGAAGCTTATCTTGCTCCGACACAACCTACTTAAGTAAACAAGATCACTACCTCATGTGATATCTGAAGTGGTCCCCACGACACTCAGTATTGCATGGAAGATCCCGAACAAGCCTTTGTTGAATACGCATCCTTACGTACCGATAAAGCGGGAGGTAAGTGGTATACTTTCAAGCCCGAGCAAAACAATCTTGGTGACACCTATAATCCATCATGGAGAAGTCACCCAATCCTTAGGTGGAGACAACCCTAAAATTCTCAAAATAATTTTTCAAACCTAACCGGTTCCAACCCAACGGTTCAATCCCAAACCGTTCTTTCAACAACAACACTTGAAGCTTTAACAATCAATCAAACCTTGAAGGATTGGTATTCAATTTCATGGCATCTCAAGACGCTAGATTGTCCAAGTTTGAAGCCGATTTCAAACAACAACAAAGTGAGATGACCAACAAAATTAACACAGTGTTGAATGCCACCACTGACCAAATAAGGGGTACACTACATAGCGACACTGTTAAGAACCCAAAACTAAGTACTTCCCCAGGTTTGTCTGCTCGTTCTTACCCAAAAATTGATCCTCAACGCTCATCTTACCCCTCCATCTCAATCAATGCAATCAAGGCACATTCTAAGGAGGCAAACATTTCCCAGACAAGCCCGCCATAAACCAGGATAGGGATCGCAACATAATAACCGGAAGAACCCGAACCAACTCTTGAAGATGAATTCCAGGATTTGCATCTTAACCTACCGGTTCTTAAAGTCCTAGCTCACGCTCAAATCTATAACGCTATATTGGATAAATACGTAGAGAGCTTAAAACTAGGCAAAAACAGATCAACATTCATCTAAGGAGAAGTACCTACGAAAATGGAAGACCCCAGACTATTCACTCTACCTTGTAGATTAGGGGACTCAAAGCCTTTCGACACCTTGGCCGATCTAGGATCATGCGTAAACATAATCCTACTTTACATCTTCAAAAATCTTAACATCGAACTATTAGAAGAGACTGACCATATCTTTGGGTTGGCTGATGGAACCAAATCCTACCCTGTTGGGATTGTAAAAGACATAGAAGTCCACATAGGGTAACTCAAACTATTAAATGATTTCTATGTGATCGATATAAAGAAGGACCCAGAAACCCCTTTGCTAGTAGGAAGAGGATTCCTAGCTACCGCCAACGCAGTTATAGATTGTAGGATGGCCAAAATAGTAGTAGGAGAAGGAATCACTAGGTTGGTATTCGAAGTAAAAGTAGACTTAGGTGAGGAGGAAGCATATTATTGGACCACACTTGGGAAAAGGGAGTCATACAAACCAAAACCTCGCTCGGATGGAATAGGTGCATGAACCCCTTATTATGTAAGGAAGGACTTCTTAGACTGCCATTTACCCAGAGAATGTTTCTTTCTTCATCTTTGCATCATATTGTTAAGAATACAAGGATCTTGTGAGAATATAAACTTTGAATCAAATAACATTCTAAATTTGTTAACCAAAAACCATGCCTTTGGTTTCATCGAATTAGGGTTTGATGAAAAACCCTAATTCACCGAATTTGAATGTTTATCGAAATATTAGAAATTCATATATTTACTTTCTTTATAAGAACTTCGCCATAAAACCTATAAGTTCCAGATTCGAGAGCCCTGTGGCTCTGATACCACATGTTAGGATCAATTAAGCTCAATTTGTTTAGAACTTATATCTAGGATTAACAATAACAAAGATTGATAACATACAACCAAATATAAATAAGAATATCAATGTTATTGAACAAGGTTTTATTACCATACGTTTCCACCAAGCCTCAAATCTATATGATCCAGATAAGATCGTGATTTTACTCAACAATAACATGGATCAAGTTACCTTGGCCTTGAGGCTATACCACATAATAACTAGACGTCTACATCTCCCTTGGGATACACACACACATATTTTTTTTTGTTCACAAAACTACACCTAAAACCTAATACCTGATATCTCTTTATATACTAGAGATATTTAGGTTTACAAAGGGATAAACATTAGATAATTAAATCTTTTAAACATTTAACTTGATCTTCTGTTATCTTCTATCTTCTTAAGGAGATCTTCTAGAATCCTTCATATTTGTAGAATTCTTCTTTTCCGTTTTAGTCATTTTGTTTCATTACTTGTTTCTTTTGTATCATCAAATCTAGAATTCCCAACACCTAGCTCATAGAAACTTTACCCACTTACTGCTTAATGGCAATTTATATACTAGTAGTCCACTTGCCAAGTATTTACCAATTGATTAAGAACATACTTGTTGATCCTAAGGGTCACTTGCCGGTCCAACTAAGCTCACTAATCTAAAGGCAAAGATATGTCATTATTTGTGATCCTATTGGTCTAGATATATAAATCACTATATGGAGAGCCATCCTGACATGTAGCTAACATGGTCGGTATCACTAGATCTAGTTGAATGATAGGTCGCATATAAAAGCACGCAAACAAGTATAAATTGATAAACATAAACAAGCAATCAACGATAAATTAAGCATTCGAGATAAACAAACCAAATATTCAAATCTTCATAATAATGGCTAATACCTAAGGGTATTAGCCCTTAAACGTCATAATCAATACAAGAGTAATAATTCAACCAAGGTAAACTAACCGAGTTAAACAAATGATACCAAAAATTGAACGATTACTAGAGTATACGAGATTACAAAGTGTTTCCTATAGAATTAGTAGCTTTGCTTGATCTCTTCTGCTCTTCTTGTCTTCTAAAACTCGACTTTTGTTGTTAAGGTATTGAAAATATGATCAAGCACACTGAAAATCCGTTTATAGGTTTTCTATTTATAGGGTCTGGAATTTATACGGCGTATCGAGATACATGGATACGGCATATCATGGGTTTCTTGGAGTAGGGACCACGTTTGATATCTTCCAGAGTACTTTATTACTTTATATTGAATACAGGCGTAAATAGAGTTCCCTCGGAAACGGCGAATAGACTTTATTCCCTTTGGGTCTTTGTTGAAGTGCAGGCATAAATACGCCTTGTTATTCCTTGATAGATACGGTGTATAGATGTCAGAACACTAATCTTCAAAATTCTTCGTTTAAGCTCCAACTGCATGCCTTTTTTGCTAATCATCACCAAGTACTCCATAATTACTGCAATTGCTTAAATACAAACAATAAGGACAAAATCCTTGCAATAATCAACAAAATGGGTTATTTACATGGGATAAATGATGCTATAAAAGTGACGTTATTTGATGCATCAGCGACTACGCAGGAGGCGTTGGAGTTGTTGATTGGTTCAATGTTTTTTGTTTTTTTAATCTCTAAGGCTTGTTTTTTTACGTTACTAGAAGTGTTTAAGTCCTAATAGCACGAGTCATAAGTAGAACAAATATATAATGGTGAAATCATTGGTTCAGTAACAATGTTTGAGGACCTGAGTTCCTAAGTACTCAAAAATAAGATTTTATAAATTTTTGACAATTGCCTTTAAATGGTCCACTGCCTAATACTTTGTAATTAGGGGTATTTCTTTTCTTTTTGCAAGATTTAGCATAACTGACATTTTTTTTATAGTTGAGTTGTGTATTCTTAGACTGCATCTTTAGATTTTTTACAATGACAAAAATGTATACCTTGAACAATAGTATATAATAGTAGCAACTAATTTAACTTTCATATAAACAATAATTCTTGGTGGTAAGCCAGCAGCATGCTAAAAAAAGAATTGCAGACGGATAACTACCTCTTTATTTGCAGCTCACAATCGAGAAACTGTGACTTTAAAATTACCTTCTATCAAGTCATATACACCATGTTTCACTTTTAAAATGTATTGGCTGTACAGCACAAGAACGACAAAGAAGAAGGGCAACCAATTTAGAGAAAACAGGTAGTTTAGAAGCACCAAAGCATTTCCAACCCTTCCATCACAACCCAGTAGACATGAAGTGAGGGTGTGATTTTTAGAACATGTCGTTTCTTTGTGGTCATTTTTTTTATGTGTAAATGAAAACCTGTAGGCTCCTATAAATGTCAAGTTAGAGAGAGTCAACCATAGTTTTCAGCATGGACATGTATTTTTGTGCTCAAGTCATGTCACATTCCAAAATGATGGCTAGAAATGCTTGGTATCTTGGGTATATGGTCAAATGTCTTCTACAAGGTTATACCGGTTGAAGGATGATTTCAGGAATAAAAGGTTAGAATTCACTAGGGAGCTGCTTGAACGAGAGATAAAAGTTTATCACTTTTTTTACTTTGTTGTATTGTTTCTATTATGTGAATATAGGAATTTGATTCTTCATTTTGATTGTGTGTGAATCAAGATGTTATATGTTTCATTACTGCATATGTATCTTTTGTTCTAACTTTATACTTTGATAGTGTGCAATATGTAGATTCAATCATTTATACACTTCGTCGATTACAAACACCTTGCAACGATGTTTAGCTTCACTTGCTTACTGCATTTTGGTACATGGTTCATGTTAAATCTAAACATTTAGACGTTTATGGTAGAACTAATATGGCAGAAAGCAATGTCCAGCTTTAATTGTCTCCTGCATTTTTGTACATTAGTTTTATGGTAAAACTTAGTTTAAGGCAATATGAAAAAAAACAATGTCTAACTTTAATTGCTTACTGTATTTTGGTACATGCTGTTGGGAATTCTAGATTTGATGATACAAAAGAAACAAGTAATGAAACAAAAGGACTAACGTAAAGCTGGAATTCTTAAAAAGATGGAAGATTTTAAAGATTCCTAAAAATATCACCTAATGAAGTAAAGATTTAGAAGAAAAACTGTAAAATTTTTTAAAAGATTTATTAATATCTTTATGCTTATTCCTTTGTAAAACCTAATATCTCTATTATATAAAAGGACATAGGCGTGTAAGTTTATGTGTGTCAAAGTGTGTGTACACCAAAGTGTAAAAGATGTAGACGTCTATTGTGTGTTATGTAGCCCCAAGGATCTTTGATCCCTGTTACTAGTTAGAGTAACCGATCTATACTGATCATATAGTATTTGGGGTTGGTAGGAACGTATGATAATAAAACTTTGTTCAATAACATTGATGTTCTTATTTATATTCCGCTGCATATTATTATCATTTTTATTGTTTATCCTAGATTAGTTCTAAACAAACTAAGCTATAAACGATCCAAGAACTATCACCTGTTTTGGTTCTATCAGGTGGTATCAGAGCCTCGTGGCTCCTGATCTAGGATTATTCAAGGTTTAAAGATAAAGGTTGTTCGAAGTTTTCTAGTTAATTTTATGTTTTTGGTTAAAAGGTGTATTCGTAATATTAGGGTTTGTTTTTAAACCCTAATTCGTTAAAACAAAAGTATTGAAGAACAGGTTTTCAATTACAAGGTGTATGAAGATGAAGCGTTTTAGGTTTTTTGCTCGTGCTATAAAGAAGTGATATACCCAATTTGGTCCTTCAAAAATAATGTTTTAACACTAAATGTCGATTTGTGATTTCATGATTATTCGTTTGCTGTTTAAAGACTTATGGTTCTCGAATTCAAGAAGAAGTTTTTGGAGTCAACAGTAGATTATCGACAAGAAGGCAAAGGTTTGTGCGAAACTCTACTATTTTGAAAGATGTATCTGCTGTTTATTCAGCAGGTCGTGGTTCATAGGGTTTCTGATATGATTCTGAAGTCATGGCGAGAATGTCAAAAAATTGTCGTGGGCATCAAGGGTTTCTGGTAGCAAATCGTCTTGAATTCCATTACTTCTGGTTTGTGATGGATGTACTTATTAGTGTTGCTAATGTTCCTTGTTGTTGCCAGTTTAATCAGTAGTAAGTTAAGTGTTAATGGTGCTTGTTATTTTATGGAGTTACTACTGCTGGTTCGTGTTTTTAGTACTGCTACGCTTAAAATGAAGATACTACTGTTAGCCTTGGTTTTTGCTGCTAGAGTAGTTTTATCGCAGTTAATACTGTTAGTATTGGTTTCTACTGCTAGCTTTAAATAGCAGTTTATGATGCTAGGTTTGTTCCTTGTAGATAATACTGCTTGGGCTTATTGTTTATACTGCTAGCTATGTCCGATATGGGACAAGACACACGTTTGGATCTCGGACAGAATTGAATTTTAAAGAAAATAGCTCGTTTTGAATTTATTGAAGATGTGGTTACGGAGATGATTTTTTATGACTTATTTGACGATGAAGTGGAATTAATTGGGTAAGTGTTCTTATCATATCTTAAACGGCTTACAACGTTTAAAGATAACTTGTTCGTGCTTAGAAACGATGTGATGAAGACTTGACAAATCTAGCAAAGGTGTGTGATCTACAAACTTATGGTGCTCAATGCTCACATTTGCTATCACTTGTTATGTGTCTCATAGAAGATGAGGATTTTTGTTAAGAGATTGCGGTCTACTTATATTTCACATATTTATTTATAAGTTTGACGTCACGTGGATAGTATAAGATATAAGACACAAGTTTAGGTTATTCTACTTCAGCATCAAGTTTGTTATACTTAGTGTTAGAAACACATAAAAGTGTCAGTCACTTCCAAGTTGTAACACGTCTTAGCTCGTAGTTAGTATAATGATTAGATTAGTAATCTAGTCCGGTCCAAGGCCCATGGGAGGCCCATCCACCCATGGCCGGCCATCATAGTATGTATATAACTCCTCTCCCTAGCCCTGGAGAGTGGTTGGTTCTGTTCCATTTGTATAATTCATTATAATACATCATCCATTTTTCCATACCATTCACTCTAAAATCACACCCACATCTCACTCATGTTCTTGGTTGATATAAGAATACTTGAATTCCTTCAATTGGTCTCAAAGCATGGAGTGTGTATTGTAGTTTTTGTGTTTGATTGTGTTCAAAAACCTTTACAAAGAGCAAAATAGTGATTCAAATTTTTTGCATAAAAACCATTAAAGTTTTCATTTTTATTGTTGCCTAAGGGTTAGTAACACTAGTTGTACAAGAATTTTTTGCTAAAAACCATTGAAAATCGTGTCTTTTTAAGTTTTGAAGATTTGAGTTTCGTAGTAGTTGGGACCGAACGAGTAAGCCGAACAAGTCAACCGAACTAGAATATTCTAGTTTGAACCGAACGAGCATTACTCAAGTTGGAACCGAACGAGTCCTTTCCTAGTGACAACCGAACAAGCAGGACCGAACGAGTAGGACCGAACTAGTTAAACTTGACAATCGAACTAGCAGGACCGAACGAGTAGGACCGAACTAGGTATACTTTGACAATCGAACTAGAGATAACCGAACTAGCAGGACCGAACGAGAAGGACCGAACTAGTTAAAAAAATTTGTCAGCCGAACTAGTGAAACCAACTTAAGTTTAAACTTAACAACTCGTTTTTTAAATTATACGGTTATTTCTTTGACTTGTAAAATCCCGTGAAACAAACACTTGTTTTCCCGGTTTTGTCAAGAATTGTAAAATCCCGTGTAGTTTCATTTCAAGACTCAATAATCACATAACCAAACACAATTTCTTTCTACCACCGATCGATCAATCTGTAATCTTTTGGATACCACAATGACGACTCTTGCTGATAAGTCACTTCTCTCTAGAGGAGACAACAAACCACCGATGCTTGAAAAACACTTGTATGATTCATGGAAAAGCATAATGGAACTGTATATGATGAATAGACCACATGGAAGAATGATTCTTGCTTCTGTTGAAAAAGGACCACTTGTTTGGCCTTCAATCACTGAGGATGGAGTACAAGCATAAGAATATGTTGAACTGAACTCCACTGAAGCCCATTCAAAGAATTGTGACCTCAAAGCAAAAACATCATTCTCCAAGGCCTTCCAACTGAAATCTATGCTCTTGTGAGTCAACATCGTGTGGCAAAAGATCTTTGGGAGAAGATTAAACTGCTAATGCAAGGAACGTCGTTAACAAAACAAGAACGTGAGTGCAAGCTGTATGATGAATTCGATAAGTTCACTTACAAGAAAGGAGAGACGCTACATGAGTATTACTTGAGGTTCACTCTGTTACTCAATGATATGAACATTTACAAGATGCCATTGGAGCCAGTTTCAGTCCAACACCAAGTTTTCAAACACTCTTCCTAAGAATGGACAATTTGTTTACTGATGTAAAATTGAGTCCTAAGACTTGCACACGACAATGTTTGATCACTTCATGCTTACCTGCAACAACATGAAAGACAAGCAAATGAAGTTCGTTTGATGCATAATGCAACTCTGATCCTCCCTTGCTTTAGTTGCACCTCACATTTAACTCAAACCACTTATCAATCTCATCTACACACTAACCCAAAGTCTCCTATCTCAACTTCATGTTTCACCATATTCATCTTTACATTTGTTCCACCGTATCAGACGCCAACAATTTCACAACCCATCAATCAATACACTCTTTCAATTACTTATCCATCCAAAGATACCAATCCCCCATTCACACAACTTTATTCTTCACAACCACAACCCACAATAGAATAATGCACCCACAGCCTATCAACAGCACAACCTGAATTGTTCCTAACTAACTCAGTCTAGTTATTCCAGAGTTTCCCAAAAAGGATGATGGATCCAATTGATGCGATCATCACATGATGTCGTTTCTTACTCTGTTGTCACATCCCGGTATCCTACTACTAACAGTCAGCTAAGAACTTCGTCAAACCCTCGTCAACAAGCTACCATCTATGATGGAAAAGTAACTGTGCAACCTGTTCAGGGGAGACAAACTACTTATGCTGCTGGAACAATGAGAAAATACACACCTGGTGCAAGTGGAAGTAACACGAGGAAACAACGGACTGTCATATGTTACAATTGCAAAGGGGAGGGTCATATTGCCAAGCAGTGTACTAAGCCCAAGAGGAAAAGGGATGAAACATGGTCTATGAATAAAGTGTTGCTGGTTCAAGCTCAAGCAAGTGGTCAAGCTTTAACAGTGGAAGAAATAGCATTTTTGGCAGATACATGACTTCATGACATTCAAACCTCTTAGACTGTCATCACCCACAATGTTGCTTATCAAGCCGATGATCTGGATGCCTATGACTCTAATTGTGATGAACTTAACTCAGCCAAGATTGCTCTCATGGCAAATCTCTCCAGGAATGGCTCAGATGTACTCACTGAGGTACACAATCCAGATAATCTGACCTATGATTTAATCAATCAAAGTGAGCAGATAATGACGTCTTCTGAACAGTCTAATGATGTGAATCAGACAGAAACTGAAATAACCAGTGATAGCAATATCATTCCTTATTCTCAGTATCTGAGTGAAACACAACAGGAAACTGTCCAGAATTCTAACTCTTCTGCTCAACAAGATGTCCTGATATTATCTATGTTTGAACAATTAAATACCCAAGTGATGAACTGCACCAATGTTAATCTGGAATATAAAAGTGCCAATAAAGCTTTGACTACCGAGCTTGACAGATATAAAGAAGAGGTTAAAGATTTGAAAGAAATGCAAAATGTTGAGAACAGTTTTTCAGGATCAAATGAACAGTATGCCGAGATTGAACGTCTTAAGCAAACTCTTTCTGAACAAGTGCAAGAAAAGGATTCTTTAATGAAAACAGTTTCTGATCTCAAAAATGATTTAAAAATGGAAGAAAACAGAAATATTGATAGAGAAATTGCTTTAGAAAAGAAAATTAAGCAACTTGATAATATCATTTTCAAAAGAGGTCAATCTGCGCAAACTGTTCATATGATGACTAAATCCAAAATTTGTTATGATCATTCCACGAAACAAGCTATCGGTTTTGAAAAACCTTTCTATCTAAAGAAAGTTTGGGAGTCAAAGCCAAAACTGTATGACGGGAATGTCATTCTTAAAATGGATGCTATTGTGATTCCTGATTCTGATGAGACATTAATGCTTTGTGAAGAGAGTCGTTCAAAAATGCTTTTGAAAGAACAAGATCCAATGGTTGTAAAAAATAAAGTGAACACTAAACCCATTAATTATGCTATTCTTAATAACGATTACAACAAACGATTTGTTCGACAATCTGATTTATATAGTGAACATGCCTATTGGAAAGCGACTTCGGTCCCACCTTTAGACCCATCTCCTTCTTCCACAACCAACAAAGTTGAGGTTCCAAAAGAATTTCCTAAAGTGAGTATGGTGAATACTAGCTTGAAAGAGCTTAAACGCCATCTTGCTGGCTTTGATCAGGTTGTCAAAGAAAGAACCACTGCCACAGCTATCACTGAGGGCACGTGGGGGTTTGAACATACAAATGCTTGTTTTCGAGATGAAATTATTCCGTTTATGAAAGAATTAAAAGATATCTTCAATAACTTCAATCAATACTTGGTTGATGAACTTGCCGATGTCCAAAATGTCTTTTATCAAATGGAACAGGCTGTCGAACAACATCGCTTGGAGTCCATAACTTTATAAGTTAAAATGAATTAAGTTTTGAGTGAAAATGAACGACTCTTGGCACAAGCTATTGATCATGATATTGTAAAAACTATTGTGAGTTTGTTTGTGAATGATGGTTGTGAAACTGTGAATGAATGTCAAAAGTGTCTCGAACTCAAGATTAAGCTTCTCAACAAAAAGGATGTTGTTGATAAAGAAACTTACAATAAACTTTGTAAGAGTTTTACAACTCTTGAAAAACATTGCATCACTTTGGAAGCCGATTCTCAACTTAATTAAGAAATTTTTCAACAGACAAATAGTGTTTTAGATCAAAATGCTCCAAGTTTTACTCAGTTGTTTGAATTAAGTGAATTGAGAGCTCAGTCTCAAGAGAAAGACATAGTCATTGTCAAGTTGAAAGAGCAAATTAAGTCCTTAAAAGGAAACGTGGATGATAGTAAAGTCAAAATGGACATGGATGAAATTGAGACTCTTAACATTGAATTGGAACATAGAGTGACAAAACTTGTTGCTGAGAATGAGCATTTGAAACAGACTTATAAGAAACTTTATGACTCGATTAAACCAAAACGTGTTGGTTATGCGTTTAATTAAACAAGTCAATAGAAAGTCTGGGGGAAATTTCTGATTTAAATTAAAAAACTTTAGGAACAAGGTTTGGTCATAGCAGCCCTACAAAATGACTTAAGGAAACTTAAAGGAAAAGCGTTAGATAAGGAGGCTATTGAGACCCACTCTAAAGATAATATGGAACCAATCACGCCCAAATTATTAAATAAAAGGACTGCTCACTCCTCTTATATTCAGCATACTCAGGAAGAAGCCTTGGTCCTTAGGGATATAGTCGAACATGTTAAAGCGAATTATCCTCAAGATTCACTTTTAGAGTCTGCCTTTAGGTATACCAAAGTATTCAGTGATTTGCTTTCACTAGCATAAGTAATCATGCCCGACATTTAACATATTTTTGGTCTCAAATAGTTGAGGTCACACGAGGCACCAGACACGAAAGTTAGGTTTGCCGAATCACTCACATCCACAGAAAACACAAAAACAGACTCGACTTCAAACATAGTTTCTAACAAGCGTGTGTTGCATTCTACAGGAGTAAGACTTTCTACTAGTGTTTTGTTTTATTAAACTTAAAATTAGTCGATCACAGCCTTCAGGCAATACTAGGAAATGATAGGATTCAGCAAAACACCAAGTAGTAATTCCAAAGAAAAAGAGAAGCTCACCCGAGGAACGTTGAAATCTAGTTTGAATAAAAGGAATGGTACTGTTTAAAAGTAATGGATCTGCGTCTGTGCAGAATTCCAAGAAACATGATAATTCTGATTATGTCTGTATTAACAGTGATGATTGCTTGTCTTCCATACTTTGTGGTTTCTAACTCTTTGAATGATGTGGAAATTTCGGGCATAATCTAAGAAAGAGTAAAGTCTAAGAAGTAAATCTAAGAAAGAAATTTGGAAACCAACAAGAAAAGTGTTCACTCAGATAGGATATATTTGGAGACCTAACCAGTCGGACTTCACTATGTAGAAAATGCGTGTCCTTTAACAGGATTCCCACTACTAATGAAGGGCCTTCTAGGAAACCAATAGTTCTAGAATCTAAATCACCAAACCTGTGGTTTAAATTGGGAATACTCCGGAAACCTAGGAAGATAGAGAATAACGTGAGTCCGTTAGCAAAACTAAGGTTATTAAACCAATGTCTGCTAACAAACAGGAACCTAGTAAATCTTGGGGATCCACAAAAACCAATATTCCATCTACTTCTCTTAATGAATGCAGGTTGTCCAAACGTCCTCTGGTATTTGGACTCCGGTTGCTCGAAGCACAGACCGGAGATCCTCTCAGCTCACCAATTTTCATCAGTAAATTCTTAGGACAGGCAAATTCGAAATGATCAAGTTGCAAAGAGTAAGGGGTTATTGGAGACTATAGATTGGGAATGTTACTATTTTTAAGGGTTATTACGTTGCAGGACTTGGCATAATCTATTTTCTGTGGGACAATTCCTGTTATTCAATCTCAAGTGGCTTTTCCGTCAAACACATGCTTTCAATTCGCAATTTAAAGGTGTTGATTTATTGACGGGAATCTCGAGGGGCGATAATCTTTAAACATTATCACTTGGGGAATAAGATGGCATCCTCTCCCTTATTTCTATTGTCAAAGGCTCTAAACCAAGTCTTGGTTATGGCATTCGTCGTCCTAACTCACTTGAACTTTGATACTATCAATCATCTTGCAAGACATTGGAACTTGTCCGAGGTCTCCCAAGCTCAAGTCTGAAAAGGACTCTTATGTGTCTTCATGTGCATTAGCAAAAGTTTAAAGAAACCCACAAACCCAAATCTGAGGACACCAATCAAGAAAAAGCCTATATGTTCGATATGGATCATGTGGGCCATGAGTGTGGCGAGGGTCAATGGAAAGAATACAATCCTCTTATTGTCGACGACAACTCTCGATTACATGGGAAAATGTTTGGCGATCAAAAGATGAAGCTCAAATTTCATCAGTAAATTCTTGGGTACAGTCAAATTCGGAAATGATCAAGTTGCAAAGATAATGGGTTATGGAGACTATCAGATTGGGAATGTTACTATTTCAAGGGTTTATTACGTTGAAGGACTTGGGCATAATATATTTTCTGTGGGATAATTTTGTGATTCCAATCTCGAAGTGGCTTTTCTTTAACACACATGCTTCATTCGCAATCTAGAAGGTGTTGATTTATGCAAAAGCTCCTTTATTTCTATGAGCTGAAGCGGTTGCCACAGCCTGTTATACCCAAAATCGTTCCATGATACGTCGTCGTCACGGTAAAACACCATACGAGCTTTTACACGACAAACCTCCCGATCTATCGTATCTACATGTGTTTGGTGCACTCTGCTACCTAACGAATGATAGCGAGAATTTGGGCAAGTTACAACCGAAGGCTGACATTGGTATTTTCATTGGTTATGCACCCACGAAGAAAGCATTCCAGATTTACAATAGACGTACCAGAAGAATAATTGAAACCATTCATGTTGACTTTGATGAGCTGACCGCGATGACTTCTGAACACAGCAGTTCAGATTCCGCACTTCATAAGATGACTCCTGAAACAACCAGTTCAGGACTCGTGCCAAACCCTCCTTATTCAACACTGTTTGTACCACCTTCGAGATCTGACTGGGATTTGTTATTTCAACCAATGTTTGATGAGTCACTTAATCCCCCACCTTATGTTGATTTACAAGCACCAGAAGTCATTGCTCCTATTCCTGAAGCAGTTGCACCTGAACATGCTGTATCAACTGGTTCACCTTCCTCAACTACAGTTGATCAAGATGCACCATCACCAAGTAACTCTCATACAACACAAGAAACTCAAACACCTATTATTTCTCATGATGTTGAAGAAGATAATCATGATATTGAAGTTGCACATATGGGTAATGATCCGTACTTCGGTATTCCAATTCCAGAAGTTACTTCTGATCAATCTTCATCATCAGACATTATTCATACAATTGTGCCTCCCGATCACCAAGTTTCTGAACACAATAGCAAATGGACGAAGGATCACCCACTTGAGAATATAATCGGTGCTCTTGACAGACCAGTTTCCACACGACTACAACTCCATGAACAAGCCTTATTCTGCTACTATGATGCCTTTCTAACATCAGTCGAACCCAAGAACTACAAAGACGCATTAACACAAGCATGTTGGATTGAAGCTATGCAAGAGGAACTTCATGAATTTGAACGTCTGGAGGTTTGGGAACTTGTTCCTCCTCCTGACAAAGCATTTGTCATCTCTCTTAAGTGGATCTATAAGGTTAAGCTTGATGAGTTAGGAGGTATTCTGAAAAACAAGGCTCGGTTGGTCGCTCGTGGTTATCGCCAAGAGGAGGGAATCGATTTTGAAGAGTCATTCGCTCCGGTTGCAAGATTAGAGGCTATACGAATTTTTCTTGCGTTTGCTGCTCATATGAACATGGTCATCTATCAAATGGATGTGAAGACTGCGTTTCTAACTACGTCTACAAGCTTAAGAAAGCTCTTTATGGGTTGAAACAAGCTCCACGTGCGTGGTATGATATGTTGTCTTCATTCCTGATATCCAATGACTTCTCAAAAGGCTCAGTGGATCCTACTCTGTTCATCCGTAGAGAAGGCAAGGAACTTCTACTGGTACAAATCTATGTCGATG
>BQNB010150732.1:0-15996 GCA_026074375.1 Tanacetum coccineum
ACGTACTATTAACTATTAAACTACGAGCTATAATAAACAGTAAAATACAATGGGTGACCGAGTCTTTTTCTATCACAAACGTTCAATAACAATATGAAGTTTAAAATTCAAACCAAAAATCACAAAAGAACTAAGCTGACCCATGAACACTTCAAATTGATTACCAAATTGAAGATATAGTACATTATAATACCTTATTAGTGGATAATTAAACTTTAGATTGGCAACAATGGACTGGTTACGGTGAATACAAAGACAAGAGTGAATGTGAGATGTTATTAAGAAAATAAGTTTGAGGAAAATAAAGTGATATGAAGGTGCAATTTCATTTTGGGGAACTGGGATTTAAGATCTCAGATTGAGGATAACCATAAATGGAGGGACAATTTCATTTTGGGCAAAAGCTAGTGCGGGGTTTGTAAAAAAATCCAAAAAAATTCCAAATACATTTTTGGCAAAAGCTAGTGCGGGACAACTGAAAAAGTGATAGGGAATTTCATTTTTTTTAAGATTACAAAATATAATTTATATCTTTTATACATCATTTTTTCATTAAATATTAATCAATTAATATATTATATGCTATCTATAATAGAAAAAGCTACAAAGTTTGAAAGTGAAAAAGTTATGTAATATATTAATGAAAACTATAGTCAATGTTTAATCAATGTTTTGGCAACCGGGTCTCTAATAAACCTGATCGAGTCATCGAGTTACCGGTTCAACCGGTTCGACCACCGGGTCAACCCGGTCTCCGACCGGGTCAAACCGGGTTTCGAAAATATAAAAACCGGTTAATTTGAAATCGGGTTTGACCTAACCGGCAACGGTTGAACCGGTTAGGTCAAACCGGGTTTCACAACATTATGTTTAATCCTCAAATCCTCAAACTTTTATTATTTTTCGTTTATAACTCATAAATATTTTTTTATCACTACAACTATCTCCCATTATAAAATCCTGTTGTTATGCACGGGTACTCGTCTAGTACTTAATGAAAGATTTTTTGTGCATGAGATGTTAAACGGATGAGTCGATATGATATCATTATACATGGGATGTTAAACGGATGAGTCGATATAATATCGGGTTATACATGAGATGTGAAATGGTATTCCGCCCTCACATGTAAATGGTATTCCGCCCTCCTATACTATTACTCTAGTATAATCCTTTAGTTGTAGATGGTGTTGGTGATGAAGAAGAGACTAGTATTTGAAAATGTTATTTAGAATTGTACAAGCAAGTTATTCTCAGAAAGGACACATGTGATCGCAAATTCCAACGGTCAAGTTCAAGATATATACGTTTATATCCTATGGTACAAATTTGAGGACGATCCGATGGTTAAATAACTCGGGATCACTACTTTCCCTCAATTAACGATAACACGTTATATGTTGACATAGTTACACCGTTTTGGTCATAATTTCTTCATACGAACTGCGCTTTTGATGATTCAAGAAGCCACAAAACCGGGAGAGAGAGATCTATGACTTTCGTTTGGGAGTCTGATGAGGTGTCATTTTATACACTTTTTCGGGGTCGTTTAACCCCCCTAAATCGTGCATTTATGCCCAAAATAGGTACTTAATCGTTCCTTTTCAGGTATTTCACATTTGGAAGGCATTTGGAGGAAATACACGTGACTTGGGCTCATTTGGAGAAAAACAGACAAGACTACAAACCTACACCAACATCTCTCAAGAATTTCTCCTTAGAGGTTGGAGACGGCGTCACAGATTACACGTGACGCCGTCACAATTTATCCCATGACGGCGTCAGAGATCTGGCGATGGCGTCAGAACGTACCGCCTCAAAAGAAACCCTAGAAGATTCTAGATAAGAGATGATCACTCGACGTGCGCACGAAGTAGTGGATATTGTTTTGATCATAACTTCTTCATACAAACTCAGATTTTGACGATTCAATGGCCCACGCGAGCAGAACGAGAAAATCTACAACCCACGCGGGAGCTGACGCCATGACAGCGTCGTGGTTTTGGTGACGGAATCATAAGGGTCTGACTTAGGGTTTGCCTATATATACAACCTCATAACTTTGTTTTTTGTAAGTCCCAAACCCTAAGGCCGACTAAAGGGTTTGGGTAGGTGTTTTTCCAGCTACTTAGAAGACTTAATTCATTCCATAAACATCTTGTAATGGTTTGATTATCATATCTATCTTAATTCATGTCTTCAATTCCTTTTGTTGATTATGATTTCTATTGTTTGAGTATGCTTGGCTAATCCATCTAGTATTTAATTGGGTATGCATGAACCTTGTCATTGATCGATTATATCTTATTGTTTGTGACAGATTTAATGAGTATGATTGATTATAGTTTATAATTCTTGTTTCCTATTGCTTTTTGTTGATGAATGTGCACGTCAGGCTTTAGAAAACCAGCTTATAATCGCTGTTGATACGTCTAGGGAAACACGAGTGCGTAGAAAGGATACCATCGGGTAACAGTCTTCATACTACCTTGCCCCCTAATATGGTTGATCCCTCTTAAGATATTTCACATGCACTTAGTGTACTCCTAGGGGCCAGGTATTATTCTTCATACTACCTTACTTGTGCGTTGCTCTAGCGGAATACTAAGTAGACGGCGGGTTCGTGTAATCCGTTCATGAATTAGGAAATACTTACACATTGCATCTCAAGTGTGACAAGGCAATAGGTAGAATTGGATAGCTAGCAAGGAGTAGTGCATCCTAGGTAAATACGCTTCATTGTATAATTGTTATTTAGTTTATTAGTAGTTAATTAGCTTAAAACCAAAACCTCTCTAAAACCAGAATTTACTTGCTTTCATATAATATAAAAAATACCAAAAAGAATCTTCCTTAAACCCTTAGACCTTAGTGAACATTCGATCCGGCCTTCACAGTGCTATCCTCTAGAGAACGATAACAAGCCCTACGCCTTGCCTATACTACACTATAACGATTAGGTGCACTGCCTAAGAAGTTGTAAAACTTTGTGTAGAAGTCCTTACGACGACCGCATATCAAAGTCGAATCTAAAATATCAACCCATTACCATCACAAGTCAAGTTAACTAAGAATATAGTATTTGAAAATGTTATTTAGAATTGTACAAGCAAATTATTCTTGAAAAGGACACATGTGATCATAATTTTCAACAGTCAAATTCAAGATCTATGCGTTTATATGCTATGGTACAAATTTGAGGACGATCTCATGGTTAAATAACTCGAGATCACTACTTTCCCTCAAGTAATGATAACATGTTGTATGTTGACATAGTTACACTATTTTGGTCATAAGTTCTTCATACGAACTACGCTTTTGATGATTCAAGAAGCCACAAAACTAGGAGAGAGAGAGAGAGAGAGATCTACGACATTAGTTTAGGAGTCGAATCTAAAATACCAACCCATTTCCATCACAAGTCAAGTCAATTAAGAGTCTAGTATAGTGTCATGGACCCATGCATTACCGGTGACAATAGCTAATTCACATGGGTCATGGGTCATGTGCATTAGGTTATCATTGGTCACATTAATTTAACCCCTAAGCATAAGCAATAACCTATATCCTTTAACCTGTAATAGTTGACTGGCGCGTGTAAAGCGGTCGGTAATAAATTACCGTTTAGAGATAGAATTACTTTAGGAAAAGTAATAACTATTAGTCCGGGGTCGTATCCTTGAAAAGAGTTGAATAGAGATTTACCATTTAGCTTTATAAAATCTAATTAAGCTCTAACACAAATGTCTAGCTTATTTAACCCTTAAACTACACACCTTAGAGTAGGGCTGAGCATACGGACCGTTCGACCGGACCGACCGGACAGGACCGAACGTATTTCGGTCCGGTCCTCAGTCCGACGTTTTGGACTAATTCGGTCTTCGGTCTGGTCAGTCCGGTCCGGTCTAGTCGGTCTTACCAAAAAACCCAAACATTATGCCTTGTAGGACCGGACCGGACCGAGACCGAACCTGAACGGGCCGAACCAGACCGGACCGTATTATTTTGGTCCGGTCCTCGGTCTAGCATTTTAGACCAATTTGGTCTCGGTCTGGTCCGGTCTTGGCCGGTCCGGTCCGGTTTTGGACCGATGCTCACCCCTACCTTAGAGAAAGTGAAATGAGACAAACACAAAACTGGGCAAATATTAAGCATTAGATAATAAGCAATAAGCTAGCTTAATAATAAGCTAATCTAAAAACTACTATTTTTATTAATTAAAATTGTAAACTTTTTATAAACTAAAACTATATTTAATATTGAAAACTTTTTATTAAAAAAACTTTAGCTTAAAAATAAGCTCTACCGAAAAAGCTTTAAACCAAATAAGCTACAACTTATTTAGTTTTGGTGAAAATAAGCTCCACCGAAATTTTAAAAGTGAAACAAGTTGAAAATAAACAGAGGAAGAAAAAGCCATGGTTTAATAAGCAGTTTCTATAAGCACTCTTTAAGCTACTAGCCAAAAATAATGAAGCTTAAACTTCTATATTAAAAAGGAAATGCATAACATTAACGAATAGGTTACTTTGGCAAGATGGTTACCCGCTTGACTTCCGTAAGGGAGGTCGTGGTTTCGATTCTCGTTGGGGTGTAACATCCTTTTTTATTTTCTTGTTTTTATTCTGAATTAAACCAAACACTATCTGTAGGATTCCGTAATCACTTCATAACATATAACATACACGAATCAAACTAGAAAAGAGAAAGAGAGTGAGTTGAACTTTTAGAGAGAATTGAGAGAGTTTTTGGAAAAAGGAAAAGATTTATAAATGAACAACTAACTCTTTTCTAAATAGAAAAGAGTTTATATACTAGGACCCGGGCTCGGGTTTTGCTTGGGATTAAACCCGAAACATATACAATATTAGATTAACTATCGAGCCCGATTGAGTGATCAGGCAGAGGAAGGACCTACTAACTGTGCACTCATGGCTTACTCATCTTCAAGTTCTGATTCTGAGGTATGTAATGATTCTACTTGCTCAAAAGCTTGTCTTGAAACTGTTGAAGTGCTTAAATCTCAATATGAACAACTATAGAAAAGATTTGAGAAATCCGAGTTAATGGTTGTAGCTTATAAGACAGGTTTATAGTCTGTAGAAGAAAGACTTGAATTTTATAAAAAGAATGAGTCTGTTTATGTAAAAAAGATTAACGGCTTAAAATGGGGCATTCAAGTAGGAGAGATAACTATTTGGGAGCTTAGGAAGAAGCTAGAAATAGTTCAAAAGGAAAAATATGACATTCGGTTTAATGTAGACAAATTTGAAAATGCATCTAAAAGCTTAAACAAGATTATAGAGAGTCAGATTATAGACAATTGCAAGAAAGGTTTAGGCTATAATACAGTTCCACCTCCCCTAACAGGAAATTTCATGCCTCTAAAAGCCTGACTGCATTTACTGGGCTTAAAAGTGTTACAAAATGAGCCTGAGTTATTAAGTCTGTAATAAGAAACAGTGAAGCTAAGGCTAGTGAAGCAAAGCCTAAAGTAGTTAGGAAGAATAATGGTGCAACAATTATTGAGGATTGGGTGTCAAATAGTGAGGAAGAAAATGTATCTCAAACTAACATTGAAAAGAAAACAGCTACCTAGTTTTGTTAAGATAGACTTTGTCAAAGCTAAACAAACAAACAAACTGATAGGAAAACTGCTAAACAAGTTGAGCACAATAGGCAAAACACTTACATTCCCAGAGGCAATCAAAGAAACTGGAATAATATGATGTCTCAAAGACTAAGAAGTAATTTTGAGATGTTTAACAAAGCTTGTTATGTGTGTAGAAGCTTTGATCACTTGCAGGTTGATTGAAATTATCAAAGGGTGGTAAAACCTATTTGGAACAATGCTAAAAGAGTGAATCATCATAATTTTGCCAAAAAGACTCACCCCTTCCTTAAAAAGAACATGGTTCCAAGAGTAGTACTAATGAAGTTTGACTTAGTATCCATTTAATACTGCAAGACAATTTATGCTGCGTCCAAAACAAAAACAACAGTGAAATGCCGCATAAAACCAATGTCATAACGGTTCTAAAAAGAACATTCAACGTTTAAAGGCCATTCACAAGGAATACAAACATTTAAAAACAGTAATTTTAATCAAATGGTTAATACTGTTAAGGATAAAAATGTTAATATTGTTAGGACAAACGCAGTAGTTAATGTTGCTAGGCCAAAAGCATCAGTTAATGCTGTTAAGGGAAATAATGTTAATGTTGTTAAGGCCTCAGCTTGTTGGGTTTTGAAACCAAAGACTAAATTTTTAGACCATGTTTCTAAACACAATAGTGCATTAATCACCATAAAGAAGTTTGTTTATGTTGATGCACATGGCAAATCCAAGTCAGTAATGGCTTGGGTCCCCAAAAGAAACTGATTTTCTTATCCAATGTGTCAGGGCAATCCACATGAATTACAGGATATAGGAGTGTATTGATAGTAGTATGCTAAAGGCACAGTACAGGTATACATGTCCTATCTTACAGACTATGAAGAAATAGATGGAGGATATGTTGCTTTTAGAGGGAACCCCAAAGGAGGAAAAATCACATGAAAAGGTACCATTAAAACTGGTAATCTAGATTTTGAAAAATGTGCATTTTGTTAGAGTAGTTAAAGTTTATTCTTTTTAGTATCCTCACAAATGTTTGATAAAAAGAATAGTGTTTCTTTATAAAGACACTGAATGTTTATTATATTCTCCAAACTTTAAGTTTAATTGATGAAAGTACAAGTTTTACTTAGAAAGTTCCTATGAAAGAACAATAGTGTCTAAGCGATGATTTAAAGAACATAGTTCCTAAAAGGGGGTTTTAACTTTGCCTTTTTTTGGAAAATCCAACATCATATGGAATCTAAACTTTTGCATAGAAGGCTAGGTACTTAAATTTTATAAAACCATGAATAAATTATGTTAAGGGAAATCTTGTAAAGGTTTACCTTCCAAACATTTTAAAAATGATCAAACCTGTGTTTTGCTTGTCAAAAAGGGAAAGCATCACAGATGCCTCATGCAAGTCCAAAACAGGAGAACTCAATCAGTCCTTCCTTTATATTTGTGCATACTGGACTTTTTTGGTCCAACAATTTTGGAAAAAGGCCTTAATGAAGAAAATGTATTTGCCTAGTTGTCACAGATGATTAAAGTAATTACAATGTGTTTTTTTCCTTTCTACAACTAAGTGATGAGACTAGTGGCATTCTTAAGTCCTTTATAACTGGGATAGAAAATTTAGTAGATCACAAAGTTAAGGTAATTAGATGTGATAATGGAACTGAATTCAAAAATAGAGAAATGAATAAGTTCTATGAAAAGAAGGGTATTTTGAGACAATATAGTGTAGCTAGAACTCCTCAACAAAATAGAGTTGCTGAGAGTAGGAATATGACACTAATTGAGGCTGCTAGGACTATGCTAACAGAATCTAAGTACCCACAACCTTATGAAGCAAGAATCAGTTTTACTACTAGCTTGCGTAGTGTCAAAATAATAGTGTTATAAGATTACGCTCATAACCAAGACCGCATATGAACTTTTACAAGGTAACACAACCAAAATTAAAGTTTTATGAGACCATTTAGGGTGTCCTATAACATTCTCAATACGATTGAGTGCCTCTTATAGGCATATTTTAATAGGTAATGCAGATGAAGGTTTCTTTGTTGATACTCATTGAAAAGTAAAGCCTTTAGAGTATTCAATAGTAGGAACAAGGATATGTAAGAAAACTTCCCCCCTGACCCCCCCCACCCCGTGCATTTTAGGTTTAGTGAGAGTACACCAATGATGTAGGTAGTGGACCAGATTGGCTATTTGATATTGATGCACTAACAAGAACAATGAATTATGAGCCAATTGTTGCAGGTACACAGTCTAATGGTTTTGCAGGTACAAAAGCAAATGATAATGCAGGTCAAGCTAGAAAGGAGACAAAACCTGTCAAAGATTATATTTTGCTACCATTATGGACTACTGATCCACCATTTTCCCAAAATCCAAAGAGTTCTGATGATGATGGATTCAAACCTTCAAGTGATGTTGAAAAGAAGGTTAATGAAGATCCAAAAAAAGAAAATGAATGTAATGAATTAAAGAGAAGATAATGTAAACATCACTAACAATGTTAAAATAATTTAGTTCAACTGTTAATGTTGCTGGCACAAATGAGGATAATGCAGAACTTCTAGTTGATCCAAATATGTCTGCTTTGGAAGATTATAGTGTGGAAACCGTAGAGGGGGGGGGGTGAATACGTTTCCATTTAAAAACTTTAAGATCAAAGATTACATTAACTCCTATCTACCCGGCGGTCCCATTTAAATATTGGGGGCCCGCCAAGTAAAATCAGGGTGGCCGCCTGAGTATTGTGACCGCCACCTAGAAAGAGTTTTTCGACTAGATCTTTTGTAACAATTAACCCTAACAAGTTTAACGCAATATGAAAGAGGCGATAATAGGATTACAATAGCTAACGCATATTCTAACAATATAACCACATTCACAATATATGGCACAAAGAGCTACACAACCTTAACTAACAAGATCTACACAACCATTCACACAATCATGAGCACAATGCAAGTATAAAAGTAAAGCGGTAAATGTAAAGAAATAAGTAAAGCGAAAGGTAAAAGAAAATGCAAACCGACACGGTGATTTATAGTGGTTCGGTCACGAAGCTCCTCTTTGCCCTACTCCACTCCTCGAGTATCCAACTCGAGAGTTACTTCACTAATCAACAAGCTCCCTTTCGCGGAGAAAACCTTAATACTCATGCTACATTTATTTACTCGACACTAAGCTAGGATGTCGAGTCCTTCTTGGGTACAACCAAACACGTTATGTATTATGGCCCAACCATACCAAACCTTGTGTTATAATTGCTAAACACATAAACCACATCGCTTACACAGTTTTTTTCAACACTAAGCTAAATTTTCGAAGTCCTACATGCTTAGCTATGAACAAATCAACTCCACTTCAACCAAAAGTATATTAAGGCCAAAAAATACTAACCAACCCACAAAACAACCCATCCAAATATATACCAAAAAAACATTTGGATCTACATCTACTAATGATTGAAGCACATTGACTCGATCTAGATGTAACAAATGTTACAAATAGGACTAACGAGACTACATAAACATCGGATCTTGAAGATGACCGGAATTTCTTCTCTTGAAATGTGAGGGGAAGAAGGAAAATGATTAAAAGATTGGATATCACATTTTAAACAAGATTAAACAAGTTAAAATGAACAAAGAAGTCAGTGAGAGTCTCGGGCGAGAAAGAACTGGAGATATTCGTGCAAAATGTTATGAAACATTTTGGAGATGACCCAATATTTATATGACCTAAAAGCGACAGTCTGGCAACGTGCGGTCCCTTGTAACTGGTATAGAAGCTTCCATCTTGGGGGAAAAACTAGATTTTAAATTTATATTTAAAATAAAACGATTTCTTTTTATTAAAAAAATTTTGTGATTATTTATTTTTTGAAAAATACTTTTTGTAGAAATGTAATGGTTAAGAAAAAAAAATATTTGTTTTCATTGATCATCCTAACAAGTTTAATTTGTTTAGTACATACCTTATGAGATATACATTGGTGCAAACAATGTCCGGTTGATGCAGACTTGAGACATAGAGTGTTGTTGATATGTATGCATTGATGATTTGTGATTACGAGTAACTTGCGTACTTACGTTATGTATTACAGGTTACATGTTTGTTATCACCAAAACATAAAGAAGATCGTATATATTAAGTATGCGTAAATTTGCACTAACCAAACTCTCCCTTTTTGACGATGACAAACTATGTAAACTATATCACATTGAGAGTTTTAAAAGTTTACTCGTTTACACTTCCTTCTCCTCCCTTTTGACGAAGCAAAACAAAAAAAGGGTATAGGGTGGGGGAAAAATGGTTGGAGCATAAAAAAATAGGTTGGAGTTTTGTGTAAGAAGAAATAATGAGAAGAAGGTACTGCTCCGGGTATAAATAATTGGAGGAATGAAAGAGGATAAGTTGCTCTGAGAATATAGGTTGAGGTATAGAGTAGAAGATGAGAGAAATAAAAGTGAAGGTGATTGTGTGTTTCTTGGATAGTTTAGAAAAGGTCATGAGAGGTGAGAAGGTAGGCAAGAGAAGAAGGTAGGTACTTTGAGTGTATAGGTTGAAGGAATGAGGAAAAGGTAGGTGATCCAAGTATATTGGTTGGAGGAATAAGAAGACAACATGAGAAATACGGTTGAGGTGATTTTGTGTTTCTTGGATAATTTAGAGGATGTCGTGATAGATGAGAAGAAGACATGAAAAGAAAGTAGGTACTTTAAATATATAAGTTAAAGTTATGAGAGGATGACCTAAGGTTTAGGTGATTTTAAAGTGGGAGGAGGTGAAGTATTTGGAGTATGAATAAACCCTTCATCGTATTTGACAATCCCCAATCCTATCTTCCTATAAAGGTGAGCTTGCATCATCCTAGTGAAGTCTTCTATCATCATGGTTAAACTAAATCCATGCTATTAAACCACATAGCTCCTAGCTTCCCCTTGCTTATTGCATCCCCGTGATAATTACATTCCTTGTATATTGACTCTAACGGATCCATGGATCAAATAAATTACCATCGATGCTTAAGAAGTTTGATGCAATTTAAAATAGATGCAAAATGTCTGCAAGTGCTCCCCTCGGTTGTAGTGCTCCCCTTGTTTGGGGGCACCAATGATCGATATTGTTGTGGATACAAAACAAGTTAGTAGACAAGTGCACATATACATATAGCAAAACGTTAGCGGGGAACTAGACATGCACTTCTAGGTTTTATTATTCTGAAGTATGACACTTTAAAAGAGAAGTAGAAACTAGTCACAAGTAGTCATTCTTTAAAAACATGCCTAGATGATGAAAATAAAAAGAAATCAAGACGATGTGTTACGGAGAAAGTAGGACCGACTTTTAATAAATAAGAATGGGATTCGTTTATTGATTGACATAAGAATATTATGAGAGTGACCTTTTAAAAGTAGACGAATGACACTTAATAATATGTCGATATATATATATATATATATATATATATATATATATATATATATATATATATATATATATATATATATATATATATATATATATATATATAATACATAAATATATCTTTATAAAAAGAGATAAAAGAAAAATAAGACACGATAGAGACGATGTGCTTTTGGATGTGAATGAAAATGATTCCATAGAGTCAAAAAGTGGGAAAGGATGAGTGATGCTAAAGAAGGAACGTGTTGACGAGAGGTTGATAGAAAAGATTGATATATCATTTGCACTAACAATTGATATGCATATGATCCTATCGAGAACAAAAGGTTGAGATTGATTAGAATTTAAAGATTTGTTTGGTGTTTTGTTGGTTGACAATGTTGAGGAACAAAGTGGGATGTGAAAAGAGGTGGTAGTTCTTTCATGGTGGAAGAATATGAGAGACTCAACAATGTGGTGACTCAATAACACTTGAAGATTGAATATCTTCTTTATGTTCTTCACTTTTTAGACAGTGGAAAGTTTAGCGAAGGAGTGACATTTGCATTTCGCAAATTATTTAAATATTTTGGAAGAAATAACTAAGTTGTCAAGGGATATAGGAGGAATTCTAATAGTAACAAGACTATTAAAAGAGAAGAAACGTTTAGACGTGAGAGGAAACGTTAGAGAAGATAAGACTTATTAGAAGTGAGACGACTACTAGAAGTGAGAAGACTATTAAGAAGGAGGAGGAAATCATTTAGAAAGTGAAAGACCATTCGAGAAATGAGGTTTAAGCGAGAAGTGAGAATCAATATTATGAGTATGACGATTGTAAGGATTGTGTTTGAGAATGAGACGCAATTCATTATAAAATTCACTTGACTATTAACATCATATACAATGATGCTTATGAGAATTAGGATATGAGGATGACCCATTGATCTTTAGAGAGATGTTGGGCATAGGTTTGGGTGCAAAGTAGACGTCAGCTCGTAGCAGAAGAGAGGAAGTGTTTGGTTATGGATTCAGAAAAGAATGAACGCTATAACAAGCCTGCTGCCGGCGGTCCCAGATATATCTGGGGGCCGCCAGAATATGTCTGGGGGCCGCCGGACCGCCAACAGGAGAGGGCTTGGTTTTTGACAAATTTTGTAAAGGGAGTGACATTTTAATTTGCATTTCGCCAATTAAAAATGCTTAAAATACTTCGGATGAAGTAATTAAGTTGTCACGACACGGAATGGAACACAGACTAGAATCGAAACTAGAAGAAAATAATAGAACATTTATGAAATGTGTTCCATCATTCCTAAACCAGACTAAATAATTTTAAACGTGATTCGCGGTTGAGAGGTAAAGAAAGAATGTCGACGATGTTATCTTCAGACGCATCCTTTTCGAATGGAGATGTTTCCTTTTGGACATTGTCCCGAAGGAAATGGTGACGTATTCGGGGGTATGGTATTCGTACGCGAAAATAATAATAATAATAATAACATAAATAATAATAATAATAATAAATAATAAAAAGAAACAAACGAAGATGGAGGCGACAAGCTTGACAATGTCAAGACGGATGTTTGGTTAATGTACGATAAACTACACTCACAAAGTTATGTAGCTCTTCTCGAGCATTGTGAATGTTCATAGAACAATCATACGACGAGGTATACGGTTGTCTTAAAGGTGGTAGCAGAAATAGTGGAGGAAAGAGATTAGCCATCTCTATGGTTGAAGAGGCGTGGTTGAGTGAGAAGAAAGAGGTGTGATCGAAAGATAAAGAGTTTTTTCGTCGAAGAGAAAGAATGTTTCACAAGAGAAAGAATGTTTTCGTCGAAGAGAAAGAATGTTTTTCATTGAAGAGAAAGAATGTTTTCGTCAAAGAGAAAAGGAGAGCATTTTAACTTAAGTTGTTAAAAGGCTTGAATAGGGATTTTCGGATATGACCTTTAACGTTTGCGAGTTGCAAGTTAAAGATACTTGAATATCTCAGATGAAATATATTTAAGTTGTCAAACCTACTTGGAAGGGTATTAGATTTGCATCTAACTTTTCTGTGACAAAGAGTGAATTATTTGGAAGAAAGGAAGATGATGATTAAGGAAATGTGTGAAGGAAGACTCTAGAATATTTAAGATCATTTTATGACTCTTTTGAAAATTTAGATCAATGACCCAGACGCGAAGAAAGATATTCTAGTGTGAGAAAATATATACATAGATGTATAAGACATATAGATATAAGCATGCAAGTTTATGTAAGCATGCATCAACACAATAATCAACAAGATTAATGTGTAAGATTGTATGACATCTAAACCTTATTTATCATACATAAACCTAACATAGTGCAGGTGCACAATTAACATGTAAGTCATGTAAGATGACGCAAACAAACATGATAATTTTAAAAGTAATCATCATGTAAAACATGTTAGCATTTAGCCTTTAGGAGCATGTGTCATTAGATAAACTAAGAGATATTTTATCTAAATTTCTACAAAAAGGCAAACGCTTTTATAACAGACATGCATTCAATAGCTAAGCAAATAAACGTTAAGCATTAAGATAAACATGAAAGCATATAATTGCATTACACGGAAGCACGTTATCATCTTGAAACTTCAAAGCACATATGTGAGATGCAAGTGGTCTAGATTGACTAAGGAGAAACCTAATTTCTACTTGCTTATTGTGCATTCCTAATGAGATACAAAGTTGATCAATGTAGACTATCATTAGGTATATTTAGGAAGAGACATTTAATTAGATTAGAGAATGAATATGAGATAAACACTAGTGGTGCTCAATTCAGGCTAAACACGACCATTTTTACGGGTTATACCACGAACCCAAATTCACTTTTGGAAGCAATTCAATCGTTAGGTCAAATTGAATTTCTAGTGCAATAGATTCTCCAGTAGTCATTCTCATGTTAGATAAAATAGAATTTATATATTTGCTTAATGAAGTGTAGCAAAGATAAAATTCGTATTGACTTTTCATACGGGACCTAACATGACTTAACTAACATGCTCTAATTCTGGTTCGCATAATCCTAATCAAGATGTGTAGAATTCTAGGGGTGAATGAGAAAGAAAGCAAGTTGTTATAATTTAAAAAAGAATGAATCATATATAAGCTAGGAGCATGCTTAAGGGTGACAAAGTGTAATACTCTATAATGAGAGTGTTCAAAGAATGCACCTTTGCATGTCTTTTATGAAAGAAATCCAATTAAGGTTATTTACCTTAATAGATCTTGTGAATATTTCTTTGTAGAAATAATGATGATTTACTAAAGTTTAGTTACATGTATGTTGGACTTTTTAAGCAAGAGATTGACAAAGGAAGATGTTAGAATTTTATAACATAGGCCGAATCTACCTAAATCGAAGATGAATCTAGGACGAAGGATCCATAGATCCGTGGAAGTGCCAAATTTGGGCAAGGATTATTTTTCTATTATTTGGGAGATGGTGTTGACATTAGATTGTTATGATAAGCTTATATATGTTATAAGGGTTCTTGATTTGAGTTTTCGGAAATGACATCCAAGTCTTGCTCATCAAGTTGGAGTACTTATGAGTTTCCTGATGGAAATTTATAAGTTGTCAATCCTACTCAGAGTGTGTTATGTTTAGTATGTATAATTTGTCCATAGCTAATAACACAACATTTGAACACTTTAGACTCAATGAAACATCTTCATTGCAAGTGTGTGTTGGAAACACAAAAAGTGTCGGTCACTTCCAAGTTGTAATAGTCATAGCTCGTAGTTAGTGTAATGATTAGATTAGTAATCTAGTCCGGCCCAAGGCCCATGGGAAGCCCATCATAGCCCATGGCCGGCCTCCATGTACTATATAATCGGTTGGTTGTTGGTTGTTCCATTTGTAACATTCCATATTTATACAATTCATCCATTTTCCATCCAATCTCTCTCTAACATCACAACCCACATCTCACTCTTGTTCTTGGTTTGATCATAAGATTACTTGATTTCTACACAAGTCATGATCCAATCAATCATTTTTCCATGGAAGCCAAAAAACTTCAGACATTCTCCAAGAAAGGACCAACTCACAGTATCATAAGCTTTCTGCAAATCAATCTTGAGAGCACATCTTTGAGGACGATTCTTCCTGTTATAACCTTTGAGCAATTCCTGAGTGAGTAAGATATTGTCTTGTATACTTCTTCCAGGTATAAAAGCACTCTGGTTAATACTAACAACCTTCTCAAGCCCACTCTTAATCCTATTAGTAAGAATTTTACTTATACATTTGTACAATACATTGCAGCAAGCAATTGGCCTAAATTCAGAAACTTTGTTAGGAGTGTTCATCTTTGGGATAAGAGAGATCATTGTTGCATTCACTTCTTTGAGTAATTTCCCAGATATAAAGAATTCTCTTACTGCATCACATATATCACTTCCAATAATGTTCCATGCCTTCTTGAAGAAACAAGAAGTAAACCCATCTGGACCAGGAGCCTTATCATCATCTATATCAAACATAGCTTGTTTAATCTCCATATCAGAAACAGGGCAGATCATTGCATTTGCTTCTTCTCTACTAAGCTTTGTAGTGAACATGTCACTCATCCCATCCATAGATTGAGTGTTACTTTCCACACCAAGGAATCTCTGAAAATGATCTACAAACTGAGCTGGAACATCATTGCCATAGAACCTTACCCCTTCTTCATTACATATAGATTCAATTCTGTTCATGTGCTTCCTTCCTTTCACTACTTTATGGAAAAAGCAGTGTTCTTGTCCCCATCTCTTAACCAATCAATTCTTGCTTTTTGCTTTAGGAGCTTTAATTCATCATTTAAAGCTTCCCTATATTCAATCAAAGCTTTGCTATCTTTCCTTTTCCTCTCCACTCCTCCAGGCATAATTACCAAAGCAGGACAATGATCAGAGATTAAGTAAGGGAGGAACACAGCA
>BQNB010150733.1:2704-15996 GCA_026074375.1 Tanacetum coccineum
CGTTAACTTGAGTTATGCAGGTTATATTGCATATTGAGATATTGGCAAAGTAATGTAATGTAATAAAGCGAAAAATTTCCCTGAAAAAGGTGAGTTCATATATAACTAATAGATTGTACATCATCTAACTTAATAGATGGATATTTACATTTATGAAAATTGTGGGTTGTTATAAAAGTGGCCAAAAGTGTTAATAAGTGTGACCGTATGTTGTTTAAAGTCAAGTGAATGTGTATTTTGTGTGACTATTGTTCATCCAATGGTCACATGAATTTTAAGTTTGTGTGGCGTTTTGTAATATCTAGTCACATAATGCATGTTTTTTTTAATTTAGTCACATACAAGTTAACCAAAAGTGGCCAAAAGTATTAATAAGTGTGACCATATGTTGTTTAAAGTCAAGTGAATGTGTATTTGGTGTGACTATTGTTCATTCAACGATTGGTCACATGAATTTTAAGTTTGTGTGGCATTTTGTAATATTTAGTCACAGAAAGCATTTTTTTAATTTAGTCACATACAAGTTAACCAAAAGTGGCCAAAAGTGTTAATAAATGTGACCATATGTTGTTTAAAGTCAAGTGAAAGTGTATTTTGTGTGACTATTGTTCACCCAATAGTCACATGAATTTTAAGTTTGTTTGACCTTTTGTAATATTTAGTCACACAAAGCATGTTTGTTTTGGGTATTTAGTCACATACAATTAAGAATAAAGTGGCCAAAAGTGTTAATAAGTGTGACCATATGTTGTTTAAAGTTTATTATTGTGAATTTTGTGTGAACTATTGATCAATCCAATGGGTCACTTGAATTATATGTTTGTGTAGCCTATTGTAATATTTAGTCTCACAAAGCATTTTTTATTTGGCTATACCACTTCAATATAAACATAAAGTGGCACAAAAAATGTTATTAAACGTGTGACCTTATGCTGGTTAAAGTGTTAGAAATATGTATTTTGAGGGGACTATTGATCATCAATGGCCAAATGAAATTTTTGAGCTTGGGAATTATTCTTTCCTGACTTCAGTTACCGTTAGTGATAATACTAGTACCGATTGTCATAGTAGTATGACAGTACAAAGTTGTTAAGTAGTTGATCAGATAGTTAGTACCGTTTGTAGAAAATAGGTTATGTAACGTTTAAAAGAGATATTTATTAGATATTATAGAAAAAGATTTGTATTATCTTATATGCGTTTTGTAAGCCTGTTGGGTTTATCACTGGTCTATAAAAGGTAACCTCGTGGCATAAGTTAGTGAAATCAGTTACAATGTACAATCTCATACTATCTATTCATAGTTAGTTTTTGTAATCACTTCAACAGATTAATAGAAATCAAAGTTTAGTTTTATTCATTGTTCTTCTCAATACTATTGTGTAGATTCCACATATTCAATTAGTATTCATAGTCAGTGTTTCTATATAGTCAATCTGTATTTATACAAGTTGGTTATCACCCCTTAGCAAGCTGCTAAAGTTCTGTTTAGTATGGGATCACAAGTGGTATCAGTAGCTGTAAGAAACTAGGAGTATGAAGAACAAAAAACCAGTTAGAAAATCTCATCTTAAAAAATTCATGTCTGGTCACAAGTTCGAAACTCCACACTCCTCATATTAGAATTCACAAACACCAAACACAACAAACTCCTCATACTGTATCAACCATCAAACTTCATATTCTCAAAAAGGGAGAATATGATATATGGGCCATGAAAATGAAACATTATTTGGCCCATACAGACTATCCAATCTTAAACTTTGATTTTTCTTTTAATTGTTGCTAGTGTTTAAGATACACAGGTAATAAGGTTGGTATCAATAACCCAGTAACACTAGGATCAAATCAAGGTACACAACCATCAAACTTTGATTTCTATTAATCTGTTGAAGTGATTACAGATACACAAGGTACACAACCATCAAACTTTGATTTCTATTAATCTGTTGAAGTTATACAAAATAGGAATGGTCCTGTATCAATCACCACAGATACACAAGGTCAAATCAAGGTTCTGCCTCCAAGGACTGCAGAAGAGTTTCCTAAGCCAAGAAGAGAAAGAAAAAAGCTAGGACCCACTTTGCTTATGGCTTTACCAGAAGATATTATTGCTAAATTTTCTTATGATGACTGATGCAAAGAGATGTGGATGACATCAAAAAATCTATATTTGGTGGAATTGACGAATCAAAGAGAATGCAAGGATGTATATCTTAAGCAACAGTTGAAGGTTTCTTGTATCAAACTCAGAAGGAATGCATATAGGTATGACAGGTTCATAAGTCTTCTGAGTCATATAGTGATTCATGGGAATGGAGTAACCATGGGCATGCAAAATCAGAAATTCTTAGATCTTACCTTTGCCTGGCTCTCTAGTTCCTTAATTATGAGGTCCAAGCAGGTTGTGGACAGTCTCAGCTTTGTGATCTGTATAATAATCTAAGAGTCTTTGAGAATGATGTAAAATGCTCTAAGGCATAATCCTTTAGCTGCAAAAATGTGGCATTTGTCTCTGAAAACACCAGCAGTACTAATGATGTTAGTACCGCTTATTGTGTTTCTAATACTTCTGGTCAAAACTCATACTATGAACAAACTTCATCATACTCCTTACTTGCAAATCAATCCAGTTGCCCTTAATTAGATCATGAGGACTTAGAACAGCTTGATGAATTTGACTTAGAAGAAATGGACTTGAAATGGCAGGTGGCCATGATTTCGATGAGAATGAAAAAGTTCTACAAAAAGACTAGAAGAAAGCTACAATTTGATGCAAAGGAACCAGTTTGTTTTGATAAAACCAAAGTCGAGTGCTACAATTGCCACAAGACAGGCCATTTTGCTAGAGAGTATAGAACCAAGGGAAATCAAGATAGTAGGAGGAGAGATGGTTGGAACTCTGGCAATAAGGATGGGAGAAGATCTGGTAAGCAGGAGGACTCTAAAGCATTGGTGACTATTGATGGAGAAGGTGTAGATTGGACCAGTCACTCAGAAGAAGAAGAAGATTATGCTTTGATGGCTTGCAACAGCTCAGGCTCAGACACAGAGGTAACTTCCTGTTCAAATAAGTGTAAAGAGTCTTATGCTAAACTTAAAAACTGTATGATGCACAAAGAAAACAACTTAGTGATGCAAGCATAGAAATAAAGGCATATACTCAAGGTCTAAAGAAAGTTGAAGCATAATTAGTTGCTCATCAACAAGGTCAACTTTGTTATGAAGAAAAGATAAGGTTTATGAAAATAGACTTAGATGATAAAACTGATGTCCTAACATACCATAAGAAACTGTTGGTAGAAGCTAAAAAAGAAAAAGAAGATTTAAAAGCTAAAGTAGAAAAATGGCACAACTCTTCTAAAAATCTTGGTAAACTGCTTAATACCCAAATGAGTGCTAATGATAATTTTGGGCTTGGGTATGGGGATCACATATATGATGGAATTTTGAGCTATGAAAATGAAGTTTACAAAGTGTTTTTATGAATAAGGAAAGTGAGTTGGAAAAACAACCTTTGTATGATAGGTTTGTTACAGCAGGAGGAATGCATGTTGTACCCCCACCCATGACAGGGAATTACATGCCATCTGGACCTGATGTAGAAATAGATTACTCTCAATTTACATATGGTCCAAATCAGTCTCAACCTAGTGAATCTGAAACCCAAACCAGTGACTTTGATACTTGTGAATCAGATAGTAGTGTTAAAACACATGAATCCTTGCATGAACCAACTATAAATGAACCCAAAGTAGTAAATCAACCTAAGGTTTGGTCTGATGCTCCTATAATTGAGGAGTATGAATCAGATAGTGAAGATGAACATGTGTCTCAACCTACAAAAGAACAGGAACAACCTAGTTTTGCTAGTACTAATAAGCAAGTAAAAACTCCTAGGGAAACTGTTAAGAATCAATTCACACATAGTAAAAATCCTACAGTTGACAAGAAAGGGTTGGGATATGGGTTTACTGCAAGAGCATGTTTTGTATGTGGAAGTCTTAGTCATCTAATTAGAGATTGTGATTTCCATGAAAAGAGGATGGCTAAACAAGCTGAGTTAAACAATAGCATGAGGATGAAGTCTAGTCAAAGGGAGATTAGACCAATTTGGAACAATGTGCAAAGAGTGAATCATAAAAACCAATTTGTTCCTACAGCAGTACTAACTAGAACTGGCAAAATTCCAGTTAATACTGCTAGAGCTAGCGGTACTAACAATGTTAGTACTGCTAGGCATGATTTTAACAGACAGGCAGTACCAACTAATGCTGCTATGAAAGTTAATACTGTTAAGCCTATTGTGAATAGAGTTAGACCAGCAAATGTTTTTTATAAAACTCATTCACCATTTTCAAGGTCTTTTATTAACACAACAGCACTTAGAACAAATTTTTCATATCAAAAGGTTAATACTGCTGAGGTAAATGCAGTTAGTGCTGTTGGGGGAAAAAGGGAAACTGCTGTTAAGCCCTCAGCAGGTTGTAATTGGAGACAAAAAGGACATTACTGGCAAAATATCTCCAAATACAATAGTGGATCAAGTCTTAGAAATCAAACATACAATGTGTGTAGTAGTCCAAGTCTTAGAAATTGTTTTCACACTTTCAAAGGATACCACTAGGCAGACTCAACGCCCAAAAAGGCTTTGGTCCCTAAAGAGAATCTAATTTCTTTTACTTGAGGTGTCAAAGGATTTATCCACGTAGAGCTTTAATCAGAGATCAAAGGAATAGAAATAGAGGATGTTCCCAGGCACAAATGATTGGAACACGGCCTACCCTTGCTGAATATCAAGACTGTAAGTGGTGCCCTGTTGCGTTTGGAAAGGTAGATAAAGGTTACATAACTGGTAAAGTGTAAAATAAAAATAGAAAGTTAATTTTGGAGGATGTTGTGCTTTGTGAGAAGACTTCCAGCATTTCAATCTACATACTTCTCTGTCTGTCATAAATGTAGTGACAAAAATACAAGGTCTGTTTAAAATGAAAAGGAAGAAAAAAAAGGGCGACTGACTCTGAATGTCTTGTTTTGTCCTCCTGAATTTAAGTTACCTGATGAAAATCAAGTATTGACTTAGAATCCTAGACAAAAGCAATACGAGCAATTTCAATTGAGATAGAACATTGTATCACAATTAGTGAGTTTAGCTTGTTTAATATAAAGGCCCAATTGATAATCTAACAAATGCATAGTGAGGATGGGTCATGTTAACTTTAAACAACTTAAACTAACCTGTGAATGGAAACTTGTATACAGTTTATACCTTTAAAGATTTGTCAAAATCGACCACACTTGTGTTGCTGTCAAAAAGTAAGCAACACAAGTCCTCCTGTAGAGGCCCAAAACAGTAAGCTCTATTAGTCACGTTCCTTACGAGCTTCTTCATATGGATTTTTTGACTCTACATCTGTAAGCGGAGTCTAAACCATAAGACTTATTGGCCCCTGGTTATCACTGCGATGATTTAGGCAGTTTAGTTTGGGTGTTCCTCTTAAAACTAAGAAGAAACTAGTGAAATCCTTAAAGACTTTATAAGACAAATCAGAGAACCAATTAAATCAAAAGGGTTCAAAATATATTAGATAGTGATAATGGTACAGAGTTAAAAACATAGGATTTTATTGAATTTCTATAGGTTAAAAGGGATCAAGAAGCGAATACATTAATGCAAGACTCCACACAAATGGGTTGCTGAAGAGAAAGAAAGACAGGATCCCTTATTGATGGCTGCTAAGGGTACTATCGCTAAGCAGATCTCATTTTTACCTAACATTATTTGGGCTGAAGGCAGTTATGTAACTATGCTAGCTTGTTAAGTTCTTAATACGGTATTGAGTGACCAAAGCCACATAATACGACACCTTATGAACTTGTAACTAGGGTAAAATACCAATCATAAGCTACATAAGAACAACCTTCTGTGACCACGTACCATCTTGAATACATTGACCATCTGGTGCAAGATTCTGATGGGAAATCAGATGAAGGGTTTTTAGTTGGGTATTCTCCTATAAAGCATGCTTTTAGTGTATACAACTTTACAGAAACCAAAGAGGGTGAAGGCAAAACCTCACATAACCTTTTTAGAAAATAAACCAAATGTTGCAGGAAAAGGACCAACTTGGCTGTTTGATCTTGATTATTTAACTGATTCAATGAATTATCAACCTGTGCGATCAGAGAATCAAGCTAACAAATATGCAGGTCCACAAGAAGCTAATCACAATGCAGGTACACAAGATAATATTGATGCAGGTGATTATGAAAAAAGAGGATGAACATCTTGCATCAGGAATCTACTTTATACTGCCTATATGGTCTTCTTATTCTTCAATAGTCAAGAGATCAACAGCAAAGGATGCAGGTGAAGCACCTAACAAAAAACTGAGCACATATTAAAACCATATATAAACAAAAAAAAAAAAAAAAGAGGAGGATAGCCATAGATAAGCGAGGGATCATGTCTTTTTGGATGAACGTGAAAGACTTAACGAGGCAAGAAAAGGATGCTAATGAATGCACTGAAAGTCTCTCAAAGGAGTTGGCTCGAGAAACTAAAGAATTTCGCTTCTACAAGCAGGAGGCTGATAAAGCTAAGCATTACTAACATAGTTATACGTTAGCAGATACTAACACCGATAGACTACTGTTTAGCAACCGCCAGTACTAGTAGCTGCTGTAGTTACTCTATGATGGACTATCCTTCTCTAATCCAACTAATTCTGACCAAGATGACTCAGCAGGACAAAGAAAACTTGCACTATGAGGACATTGTATCAAACCCATACAGAATGGTATTTTTTAACAAATTCCTCTTATGATGATGATGGTGCAGTGGCGACTTCACAAAAATTTAGAAATTTGTTTTGAATGTTTAGTCCCATTCCCACATCAAGGATTGACCTCTATTCATCCTTCACTCTCATTCTTGGAGATCCACAGATAACAGTTCAAACAAGAGCGTAAAGTGTCTAAAAGTTCTATGATGCCCATACTCTTGTAAGTTATTTTCAAAAGCAAAGGATAAAGAGAGAGAGCCACCTGCTTATCGTACACGGAAAGGGTGTCGAAAGAATAACGGTGGTGCCTTATTTAGTTTTGTTTTTCTCGATAAGAGGCATGATAACCCAGGTGAATTCTGAAAGTTTATTATTTAAACACAACAGATGTCTTAGAAATTTATCGTATCCGAGTGGTATCCCCCCTCCTTAGCCGTTAAAAATTTGTTCATTCACAAGCATTGTATTACCGGTTTTTGCTCCTCCAACCCCCTCACCCAGACCCCCACAGCCAACCACCCCTCCACACATAACCCACCCACCCCCCACCACCCAACGCCCCACCCCACACACCCAAAACCACCCCCAACCCCCCCATACAACCCTCCTCCCACCTCTCCCCCGCACCACCGACCACCAATCATCTGCGATAGAGACTTCCTGCACCCCCAACTCACCCTCGACTCACCCCCCACTCCCACCACAACGGTACGCCCCCCTAACACGCCCCCAAACACACTACAAACCAACCTCCCCCCCCCACAACACCCACTCCAAGACGTTCCCAAAACAATCCCAAGCTCCCACCCGAACCAAATTTACACACCCCGCCCCATTCCGTACCTATTCCTCCCACCGTACTAATATAACATATCATATCGACCAGAACCAATGCACGATTCACGCGTTATACCAGCACATTGTCGCGGTTGACAGCTCAGGTAAGTCGAGCCCAGGTTAATAGAAAGCAGCACCAAGGTGGGTTGGCCAAAACTATAGCCTAAGATCTGATTATTTAGATTGCGTCTCATGAATCATGATCGCGGATGTTTCACATTTTTTTTGCCTTGGCTGTTCCGCAGCGTAGTTATTCGCGGGTTATGGTGCTTTAGTTATGTTCGCTCCCGTAAAGATATGTGACTCAATACTGAGTTACGAAACATGTGAAAGGAAGCGGAATAAATACGGTGGCACAACGTCTTTCTTAAAAGTAACACAAACTTACTACGAACTTGGTAATACAAGGGATTAAAAGAATTAGAATTTTGCATAGCTAAAAAAAACCCAGTTTCACAAAAAATTAATGTTGACCACCATAAGGTGGAATTATTGTCTATTATAATATATAAGATATTATATAATATAATATAATATATATATATTAGTCCTTTCCTTCCTATCTAACTTGCCCATGTTCGTCTCTCATATAGCAAGGATACATACCGGCCAAGGAAATGAGGACCCGAAGTGCGGCCGGCCTGTTTTCTGATCACAGAGGGAGGAACAGGTGAACGGGTTGGTAGAGGTGGGAGGGGTAGAGGACCTAAGGGAGGCAATGATGACCGTGTTGATGAATTGAATGGTCAAGGGAATGACTAGGGGGAAGGAGCTAATGGGAATGTAGAGGGAGTCAATGGGGATGTGGGAGGAGCACCCGACTTCTCAACGATCATTGCCCAATAATTGCAGAACCTCTTACCTGCCATTCTAGCTCAGGTTAGTAACCAAGGAAATGTTGGAAGTCAAAATGGTAATGTGGTTAATGAGAACATTCAGGAGAACGTTAGGAATGTGTTGGTGAATAGCAACCGGGTAGGTTGTTAATATAAGGAGTTCTTAGCTTGTAACCCTAAGGAATGTGATGGTAAGGGAGGTGTTGTAGTTCTTACTCGATGGATTGAGAAAATGGAGTCCGTGCAAGATATGAGTGGTTGTAGTATTGACCAAAAAAGTGAAATACACTGCTGGTTCATTTGTGGGTAAGGCGTTAACGTGGTGGAACTATCAGATCCGCACGCTAAGCCGAGAAGTTGCTGTTAGTATGTCATGAAACGACTTTAAGTTTATGATGATAGGAGAGTTTTGTCCTAGTCATGAGATGCAAAAGTTAGAAACTGAGCTGTGGAATCATGTTATGGTCGGGGCTGGCCATGCGCGCTTTATAATGACATATTCCATGAGCTAGCTAATAGTTCCCCATTAGTACTCCCAAATTGGAAGAAGATTAAGAGATACGTATATGGCCTTGCTCCACAGATCCGTGGGATGGTGGCAACAATAGAGCTAAAGACTATGCAGAAGGCTGTGTAGATTTTTGGTGCACTGACCGATGAGGCTGTTAGGAATGGATCAATTAAGAAGGTTAAGAAAAGAGGAAATATGGGGGGACCTAAAAAGGATAAGAATGGTAGGGATGATAATAATAAGACTAGGACTGGAAATTCTTTTGCTATAACCGCAAACCCTGTTGGAAGAGAAAATATGAGTGCTTGGCCCAAGTGTACCACCTGCAACTCCTACCATGCACCCGAAGGGCCTTGTCGCACATGCTTTAACTGTAATCGCCCGAGTCATTTTGCAAAGGATTGTAAAGTTGTGCCTAGGAATGTGAACCCGGTAAATGTAAAGAACCCAACACCTGCTCGCGGAGCATGCTATGAATGTGGTAATACCGACCATCTTAAACCGGCATGTCCTAGATTAAATATAGAACCAAGACCGGGAGGAAACCATTTAAACCAAGTTGTTGCTAATAACGAGGGTCAGGGTTGTGAAAACCCAGGGAACCAGGCTAGGGGTAGGGCATTTATGTTAGGAGCAGAGGAATCTCACCAGGATCCGAACATTGTGACGGGTACGTTTACTTTAAACAATCATTTTGCCACTACCTTAGTTGACTCTGGTGCCGACTATTGTTTTGTTTCCACTACTTTTAGACCTCTTTTAGGCATAGAGCCCAATGAATTAGGTTTCATATATGAGATTGAGATAGCTAGCGGACAGCTAGTAGAGATTGATTAGGTCATTAAGGGTTGCAAACTAGAAATTGAGGGTTATGTCTTTGACATCGATTTGATACTATACGGGCATGAGAGTTTTGATGTGATTATAGGTATGGATTGGTTGTCTAATCATAAGGCTGAAATAATTTGTTATGAGAAAGTAGTGAGGATACCACTACTAGATGGCAATGTTGGCTTAGGTGATTAAGGAGAAAGACCAAAAAGAAACGAGCTTTATGAGTTGGTTAAGGCCTTACGATAAGAAACAAGAAGAGATTGTTGTGGTTAGAGATTTTCCCGAGGTATTTCTGGATGATTTATCAGGACTGCCACCTCTCTAGGAAATTGAGTTCCGGGTTGAGTTAATCCCTGGAACTATACCGATTATAAAGTCTCCTTATCGTTTGACACCTTTTGAATTAGAGGAGTTGTCGGGACAACTCAAGGAACTCCAGGATAAAGGTTTCATTCGACCAAGCTCATCGCCTTGGGGAGCACCGGTAATGTTTGTGAAAAAGAAAGATGGATCTTTTAGGATGTGTATTGACTATAGGGAATTGAACAAGTTAACTATTAAGAATCGTTGTCTGCTTCCTAGGATTGATGATCTATTTGACCAACTGTAAGGGTCACAGTTTTTCTCAAAGATAGATCTTAGGTCTGGATACCATCAACTGAGAATGCATGAGGATGACATTCCAAAGACTGCATTTAGAACTCGATATGGACATTTCGAGTTCACAGTAATGCCCTTTGGTCTGACTAACGCACCAGTGGTATTCATGGATTTGATGAACAGAGTTTGTAGGCCTTATCTTGATAAGTTTGTGATAGTGTTTATAAATAATATCTTAATCTAATCTAAGACTCGATAGGAGCATGTAGAACACCTAAGGTTAGTATTAGAACTGCTTAGGAAGGAGAAACTGTATGCTAAGTTTTCTAAGTGTGAATTCTGGCTAAGAGAAGTGTAGTTTCTTAGGCATGTGGTAAATAGTAATAGGATTCATGTAGACCCTAATAAGATTGAAGCTGTTAAGAATTGGAAAGCCTCTAGAACTCCGACTAAGGTTTATTCATTCTTAGGATTGGCTGGATATTACCGTAGGTTCAGTGAGATCTTTTCTAAGATAGCTAAGTCTCTTACTATCTTGACTCAGAAGTGTAAGACTTTTGATTGGGGTAAGGAACAAGAATTTTCATTTTAAACTTTGAAGGATAAGTTGTGTAATGCGTCTGTTCTAGCTATCTCCGATAGACCGAAAGACTTTGTGGTATAATATGATGCGTCCGGGTTAGGACTAAGCTGCGTGTTGATGTAGAGAGGTAAAGTGATAGCATATACGTCTAGGCAGTTGAAGATTCATGAAAAGAATTATACGACCCATGATTTAAAACTGGGAGCAATTGTGTTTACCTTTAAGATTTGGAGACATTATCTGTATGGGACAAAGAGTGTCATCTATACGGATTATAAGAGTCTTCAGTATATCTTTAGTCAGAAAGAGTTGAATATGCGACAGCGTCGATGGATAGAGTTTTTTAGTAATTATGACTGTGAGATTCGCTACCATCCTGGTAAGGTGAATGTGGTGGCTGATGCCCTAAGTAGGAAGGAAAGAGTAAAACCCAAAAGAGTTAGAGCTATGAATATGAACCTTTAGTCGAGTATCAATGATAGGATATTGGCGGCCCAGAAGAAGGTTCTGGATGAGTCTGCAAGATTGCAAAATGGGTTGGATGAGATGATAGAACAGAGAGGTGATGGGACTTTGTACTACCTGGATCGAATATAGGTTCCTTTGAAGGGTGACGTGAGAACCATGATAATGGAAGAATCCTATAAATCAAAGTACTTTGTACACACAAGAGCTGATAAGATGTATTATGACCTTAGAGATAGGTATTGGTGGCTGGGTATGAAGAAGGACATAGCTGTGTATGTAAGTAAGTGTTTGACTTGTTTAAAGGTTAAGGCTGAACATCAAAGGCCATTCGTGCTGCTGCAACACCTGAGATTCCGAATGGAAAGGAAAGGAATAGCTAAGGATTTTTGTGACCTAAGTTACCTCATGACAAGTAAGATGGCATGAACTCCCATCTGATCATTGTGGGCCCGATTGACAAGTCGCTCATATTTCTACTGGTGGGGGGTTGGGGGGGGGTGGGTATGCGTGAGGATTATAAGATAGATAGATTGGCTAGATTGTATTTTAATGAGATAGTTGCTAGACATGGTGTGCCGATCTCGATCATATCAGATCATGATAATCGTTTCACATAAAGGTTTTAGTAGTCAATGCAAGAGGCATTAGGAACTCGTTTAGACATGAGTACGACTTATCACATTTAAACCGATGGTCAGAGTGAGCGTACTATTCAGACTTTGGAAGACATGCTTAGCAGCGTGCGTTCCTAACTCTTTTGGGGAAGTTGGATGTTCATCTTCTGTTGGTGAGTCTCCGTAATAACAATAGCTATCATTCCTAGTGTGAGATGTGCTCCGTTTTGAGGCATTGTATGGTATGAAAGTGTCGTTCGCCAATTCATGTAGCTGAGGTTGGAGAAGGTCAGTTGATATAGGAACCTGAGTTAGTATCAAGATACTACGGAAAAGAATCTCGCGATTGAGGATAGGACTTAAGGCTGCGCGTGAACGGAGAAGAGGTATTGGCTGATAAGAGGAGAAAGCCCTAGAGTTATAGCGTTAGGCTGACTATGTTTTTGCTAAAAGTGTCGTCGCCTTGGAAAGGTGTGGTACACTTTGGGAAGAAAGGGAAACTAGCACCTAGATTGTTGGACCTTTTGAGATTATTAAAAAAAGTAGGCCCTGTAGCCTACATGTTAGATTTTCCTGAGGAGTTAGATAGTGTTCATGACACGTTCCACGTGTCGAACCTTAAGAAGTGTTTGGCTGATCCAACACTGCAAGTGCCCTTGGATGAGATCCTAGTAGATGCCAAGTTGAACTTTGTGGAAGAGCCTGTAGAAATTTTGGAAAGAGAGTTTAAGAAGTTGAAGCAGAGTAGAATTGCCATCGTCAAGGTTCGATGGAATTCAAAACGTGGTCTTGAATTCACGTGGGAACGTGAAGATCAGATGAAGCTTAATTATTCACATCTGTTTAGTGCTGATAGTAGTTGAATTTCGAGGGAAAAATTATTTTAAGGGGGTGGAATGTAACCCCTGCCCCTTTTCGTAATTTGAATATTCTAATTTAATCATTCGACTATTTGACGTTTGTCAGACATTTAGAATATTGTACCATGTAGACGGTGGTGATTTTATGAGGATTGAGGAAATTTGATGGTTTATTGTGTATAATAATAATCTTTTTAGAGATTATTATTATGTAATGTAAGTTCCGGGTGGTTGACCCGTAAATTTCTGAGAAATGCCAAAAAACGAGTCCCGAAACGTCCGTTAATGTCCAAATGAGTTTTTGGGAGGTCTTATATGGAAATATGTCAAGTAAATACTTTAAGTTATTGGAAAAATATTTTTA
>BQNB010150734.1:0-15996 GCA_026074375.1 Tanacetum coccineum
CCAACATTACACTTTGCAAAACAAAAACACTGAACTCTGCAAGAATGAGAAGTCGAGACAAAACAAAGAAATCATGCTTTATTTAGCATTTTCATTGGGAGGTGATTTGCACCATAGTCACATGGAACGGGGATCGCTTCGGTACGGGATCGTGGTTCGCTAGGCACCTAAAATTCGGTTCGATGGGGGGTAGGTTCATTTGGGATCGCTTCGGTACGATGTACCAAGTATTGTGGTACGATGTACCGATGTAGCATCATCAGTCCTTGTTTTACCAAACACCATTTCAGTGAGTGGATTTTGTATGCAGAGAGAATGATATGAAGTATGAACTATGAAAGTTACTTATGCATATATAATCTTCCAAATAACTATAAATCTTCAAATTATAGAGTCTATAATACCTATAAATATATATGCACTATAAATGGTAGTAAATATTTGAAATCTTGACAAATCATAAGGAAATCAAAATTGATGTCACTGAATCGCGAATCCGTTTTAAATGGAACGCGAATCGAAAATAACTGGAACGTGAATTGCTCTCTCCAGATTCAGATTTCAATTAAATTCTGGAACGCTATTTTTACCGATCCAAGTCGCGATCCCGACCGATCCGGATCGATTTCGTACACTGTTTTGGATCTAACGAAGTGATCGTAATTCATGGCTACTGTAGCGAATTATGTGACTATGGTCATGCCTCTAAACAGTTGATTAAAAATATAAGGTAAGATATACATGTTCACCAAAGTAAATGCTAAACATGGCTGGCCATGTCAAAAAGAAAAAAAAACACTTACATCCATAAGAATTTCTTGTTTTTGACGTCTTGCACTCTCCTTTTGTTCACCTGTTTCAATATAAATAATTATACAAACAGTAAAAAAGACATATATGATGTAAGATATGATTATTTAACAATTAACATACATTTAATCTCTTGGACTTAATGTAAGTCTCAGAGCGGGTTTTCCAAAAGAAAAACCCTTCGGCTTTTAGCAAAGGTGGTCTTTCCATAGAACACTCCTCGACATAGTTCTCTTGAGCTATGAATCTTACTCAAGTTTTCCAAAAACTGGAGTTAGGATTTTGAATTTTTTAAAAAGAAGTTTACAACTTAAAACGGCTTCTTGGGAAGGCTTTAACGATTGAAAACTTGACCAATTGTAAAACAATAGAAGGGGGTCAATACAGTCTTGTTGACTTTTTCTAAGTTTATTAAACTTGAAGTCATAAAGGAACCGAGTGGTGTAGTAATCTACATAGCAATAAGAACAAGGAGTGAGACAGAAACCATGATAAATATTGGTTCAGGATGGGGGTTTATACCATATGTACATCCAGTTGCGAATCTATGGCACATATACTATTACTCTAGTATAATCCTTATGGTAGACTATAAACCGTGTTATAACTTCGCTCCACCGATATGCACTAAGATCAACATTTACTTAGAAAAGCTACTCCCTATGGTATTCTGCCTTTGGAATCCACCCCTAAGAATCACTAAGATCAACCAGGGCCACTAAGAACTTTCCCTTAGAAGTATACCAAAATCCCAGCCAGATCACCTAATCATCTAGGCTTGATCACTATGATACAAGACTTCCTTTACAACCAAATTGAATGAAAGTTGATTGTTTAAATTAAGCTCTAACCTAACCTAGAGACTCGATTCTAAAAGAAAAGGTATGAGAAAGAAGACCCTCCACTACTAACACACAAGTTTGGATTAGGTACTTGTGTGTCTTTCTTACGGAGATGTGTTCTTCAATAGAATGATAGATGAGAAGATAATAATACAAGAGGTGTTAAACTTAAAGGATATGATAAGAGAAAAGAGAGGAAAGAAAGAATGGCAAGATGTGAGGAATACAAGAGCCAAGGAGGGGCATTTATAGGCCAAAAACCCAAATTGGTAAAACCCAATTCAAGTGTGGCATGCTGCACACTCACCAGCGCGCAAGACACTAGTCTTGGATTTTTGGGTGTTTGACGTTTTAAATACCAGTTCTTGCTCAACTGCTACGTGTACTTCACGCTTTGACCTTTCCATTATTCTTATACTCAAGGTCAACCAACTCAAATTGCCATTTGCTAAAAACGTTTATGAAGTGTTTAAAATAATATTTGGGGATGTTTGTCCAATTTCAGGAAGATAGAAAAGAACCATTGGACAACAGGTATGTGTGGGAATTCCTCATATGTAAATGGCTTAGTTAGAAATTAACCGTGGTTGAGTGAGTGAGTTGGCATAGTTAAGAAAGAAAAATATGGGAAAGGAATATTCCTTTACTTGGAGAGTAAGTGTGGATGTTGAGAATTAGAATTTGAAATTCAAATTCAAATTGTAACATGTGAGTTGGCATTATGTGATGGATAAGAGCCTTCTAACTCAAATTCAATGTTGAAATTTGAATGTTTGGATAAGATGGTGAGGTGCAAAGGTGTGTAAGAGAAGCTTGATGTGTTCTGGAGGTTTTGTGTATAATCATTTGTTTTTGGAAATGGGAATTAACAAATGACTAGGAAGTGTTTAAGTGAGAAGTGAGGTGTAGGTGATGTGTTAGGAATATATAGAGAAATGTGGGAGTTTGTAAAATATTTAAGTGTCTAAAAGATAAGAAGGATCAAAGCATAATTAACCTTCAATTGCCACAAACTCAAGTATTCATTAAGACTTAATCCATGATAATCAACAATGGATTGTGATCACTAATATACATTGGCTAGTGGCGTTTGATTAAGTAAATGAGTTGGCATTTTGTTCAAAAAGGGGAGGACTTGTTTTATCTCGTCTCTAAGTATATCTTGTTTCGAGTGTTTATAATGCTCAAGTATCATATACATACCTTTATTGAAAGATCCACTTGTGTCGGGTAAGAGGAAATCCGGCGAGCAAAATTCCGTAAAATGGAATTCGAGAGTGGCGCGCTGGCCACGTGCTCACGTGTGACCAACGCGCTGACGTGTGACCAACGCGCCAAAGTCATTGTTTCGTTTTACGGATTTTGTCTATCGTTTGTTATTTTAAGTGTTGAGAATGCTTATTTTTCATCATCAAAATATAAAGGAGATCTTAGCCAATGTTGCCCCAACAAAAAGCATATAAATCCCAAAATAAGACAGAAAATAAGGGCTTATAAAATATAAACCAAAATCAAATAAACTCATAAACCCACATATAAGCCGAAACAAACACCCCCTAAATAACGATGATGTGATGCTTAGGTGGAAGAGAGCGAGCGAGAAAAAATGGCGACAATGTGATTTTGCAATGCTTAGGTGGAAGTGAGTTAGAGGTAATGTGGTGATACGGTTACTTATAACTATGAATTAGTAAAACATGTGGTCATGTGGATAAAGATATATTCGAACATTGACGTGTTGACTGGACTAATGAAGCAACTTAGCAACACCGTGTCTTTGCTTACAGCCTCATGGAGGAGTGTTCTACCGTTTAGATTTGAAGCGTCGAAAAATAATATGTTTCGTTGTTTGTGAAATAATAATAATCTGTTCGTTACACCATATACACAGTGTTTTCGAGTTTTTCATTAAGGAAAAATAAAGTAATAGAAAGTGAACATTTTTCAACCTAATTTTGAGAGAGAACATTTTACTTCATAAAAATCAACTAGATCACACTTATTTTTCAGTCATTTTTCTTTTCATTTATTCCGTAAATGCTATTCAAGAACACAACTAAACGCAACAAAATGAAGGATTTAAAATGAAAAATTGCCAATAAATCCAACTTTTTGAAAAGTGAATTATACCTTTTACTACTCATTAGAAATAACAAGTAGAATTGCGGCCCGCACGTTGCTCTAAAATACTACTTAAATTTTATTATACGTACCGCTAAAAGATAATTTATTTAAAGAGAACTAGAATTAACCATGAAACATGGTTTCTAACTATGTGCATATAATAAAAGTGCGCTTGATGTGCTGAATTTGCTTTAATTATATGGCCCCTTTATCAATAAGGGAGTGTTTGGGATTGCTAATGTTTAAGTGCTTATCTCCTAAAAAAAAGTCTCAAGATCGTATTTTAATGTTAGATAAGCAAGTACACGGTTTTATCCAAACACTGAAACTTGTTTATCTACTTCATAACAGATAAGCATATAAGCACTTAAATAAACAATCTAAAACACCCTCATGGTGAAACCTAAAAATTCAGTATAACCTCTTAGCTGAAGTTTTAGTCTATAAGTGATTAAATATATGTCAATGCTTAACGACAGATTTATGATGGATGCTCAAGGTCGAGTACTAAAAGGAAAATCCATTGATTTGGAAGACATCCGATTTCATTAGTAAGTCTTGCAATATTATTGCTCAATTGTATCAATATGCCTATTTAATTTTTATTATGAATGTTGTAAGGATGCAGGAAATATAAGAGTGTGTATGAGCCATTATCTTGGTTCATTGAGATCCTATCAACTTCAGATTCTCATCCATCTTTAGTGATTCTTTTGTTAGCCTGTTACATAAGGTAAAAAGAAAAACCAACATAACAAATAATATTACACCATTGTGACTATTAACAAAAATGGTTCATCAGCTTACCCATTTATTTTTTTCTTCGTGGTTCAGATCACTTCATCTACAAAACTATCTACTCCTTTTCAGATCTTATGTTCAGATGCCTCATGATTTTCCATACCATGGTTGGACCAACAAACCTTAGTATAGTTGCTTACCGCCATTAATACTATCTGCAAAATCACAAAAATCCACACCCAACAGATTCAAGAGAAGCAATACAGATAAGACAAAGTGAATAAAAAACAAAAAAAACTTGGCAAAACTCCATCCAGAGAATTTGGCAGGAGTGTTAGGACCCACATCTGCCTACAATATCAAAAGATATAATCAGACGTGTATCTAAATAAATGAAACCCGTCAAGTTAATGTCTGAAATGATCAAGAGAAAGGACGCAAACCTTTTTATCCACCATAGAAGTTCTGGTCCGTTTATTAGGAACACCACTTTCCCCCCTTCCTTCAACTCTCTGCTGCTCAAACACATTTATTTAGGATTTGACTTTCAAAGTTAACATTTTAACCTCTTCGATCGCTGGAATTCCATTTACTCCTATTCTCTTCAAAGTGTTTTGCAGCGTCTTGTAATCAGTGGTGGTATGTAGAGCCTTCTTTTTTCTGTAACATAACATAAACCTCCACCGTGTACTTAACCCTGGCGAAGTGCAAATCCAAAGAAACACACGTATGCGTTAAAGTGAATTCAATTCATATAAGGGTTAACATACTCTTTCTTTGGGGAGTGCCGCTAACAACCCATATATTGGTAGCAATAGAAGCATGAACTATAATACATACAAATGGATATATTTGTCAATCAAGATATATGGGGAAAAACATTTAGATGGGGTTTGATTATCAAAGTATGTACCTTTCGGATGTAAGAACTGAATGACAGTTTCGTCGTTGAGAATGTTACCTTCTTTGATTGATGGAATTCCATTTACTCCTATTCTCTTCAAAGTGCTTTGCGGAGTCTTGTCATCAATGGTGTCGTGTTATGTACGACCTCCTTTTTACTGTAACATAAGATAAACCCCAAATTAGTTACTTGCCATGCTGGTTGCAATTCAGGAGAGACACTCAAAACACTTAAATATGTACCTGGAATGTCTTTCAGAATTCAGGGGACATCCTCGATTGCCTTAATATTTAGAAGCCCCCTGAGTTAACTGAGATGGTGTTATAGACACCACATCTTTACATGATGCTATCTTGAAACACATGTTAATCTAAGCCTTTGTTTCCGTTTCCTCTACGACCTACACCCATAAACGAGCAATTCAGAATCATTCATAAACAATCCAAACTTACATAACTAAATACACATTGACACATCTTAAAAACATTTTATACTTCCTCAAGGAACATAAATATTTTGAATGATCTATCATTCTACATTGAACCATATAACACCTAAAAAAATATGTTTGAGATACTGTCACAATATGACTCTTCTACAAAATCAGACCAACAAGAGGCGCATTTCACTTCGTTATCCATTGCCATGCAAATCAAAAGCGTCAAATGGTGGAGCAGTACTTTGTCGCAATACAAATTATAAACACCCGGTAAAACGAATATCCTCGTTTTCATTTTGAGACATTTTCTTATTTTTCAATTCGACTTCAGTAAAAGGGTTTCGGTCTTCTTGACTCTATGCTTAGCAAATAAGCAATCCCAAACACCCCCTTAAACAGTTTTTGAAGCTAATAAAACACCATCATCTCTTCAAATAAGCTACCCGAGATATCATAACACTCAAATCGTATTAATATAGCATACAATTTAAAACTTTATACATAAGAAAGTATATGTTTCATATTAAAATAGTTAATTCAACAACCAAATACTAAAAATCAAATCTTTACATAAAAACAATAAAGGGTTTGTTTCTTAGCTTGAAAATTTGATATCGTTTGCTAAACCAAAAAATCTTCAGGGACCAAAAAGATGATGAACCGGCGGTTTAACCTGTATCAAGATCTTTCAAACCCGTTTTTTTCGTTGTCTTATCTTTGATACCGGAAGAAGCTTCAGGAAAATGTAGAGCGAAGGAGGTGGGTGAGAATGAGGCGGTAGTATGTGTGGGGTGTGACTGGAGAAGATGGTTCGGGAATGTGTGATTGTGTCTTATCAAAGAAGATATAACTAAAAAGAAGAAAAAAACTGATATTGGGCTGGCTTAAAAGAAACCGGAGCACAAAGAAAATCAGAGCCCAAAGAAAATCAGAGCCCAAGCAGAAAGAAACGGCGTCGTTTCCTTCGTCAATTGAGTATATTTATAATACCCCCACGACTTGTATCGATCCATCAAATAAGAACCAACTTGCTAAAGCGTCATTGTTTTCCTCAAACCTTTACGTAGATGTTGCCGATTTATTTCTACCTGCCTTCTTCCACTGCTGAGATGACATATGTTTTCCTCAAACCTCAGTTGGCTGGTACAGAACAAATGTTCTACAAATCAGCTTTAATGAGTTTTCGTTCCTCATCCATCATATAACAAAAGAACGGTACAAACTTTCTCTTTTAATGAGTTTCGTAAATGATAGATGCTGATATAAATTAAATTTTATAAACAAAAAACATACTAGAGGAATTTTAACATCCTTCACTGCAGTTCAGCCCATTTGCTCAACCGCCTAAAAATAAATTTTTGTCACCTGTTGTCAAATACTGATAAATCTACTTATGTTCCTAGTAAAAAAACATAAAATGCACTTGCAGTCTACAAAAGAAGAAAACAATGAATTGTAGTCGTATTAATTATTGAATATTCCTTTAAAGTTCGATACGAATATATACGACTTAGTCATATGTAAAAGTTAGTTAAACCATTTTGGTCAAAGAACACCAACTTATGATTCATAAAAAAAAACAATGGTAAAAGTTGTGTTTGTTACCCTCGCAGCTTCATTGTGTGTCATTTCTCGTCGACCTCATGATCCTTCAGTTTCACCCGGTGTCTTATCTTTAGAACCCGAAACAAGAATTTTTTATATGACGCTATAATTTAAATCTACACATAGGAAAAAAACAAAACTCACCAAACCAATGAATCTGCTAATTTTGCAATGATCTTCTGCATCTTAACATCCTCCGTAAATGAATCTGCTAAAAAATATACATTAAAAGAATCAAATTTAACTAAAGCGTTATAACTAATCAACTTTAAGATAATCTCCTACAACTCACATCAAATCATCCTATTACAAATTGCAAGTATCAACCAATCAAGGTTAATGAACACTCACAAAACACCATAATCCAAAATAAGTTTTGAAAACGAAATGAAACTGTTCTGATGTTGTGTATAACGGGATACTGTAGTTGATGCTGGTATGTTTGATTGTGCACTTGTGTTAACATGAAATATTCAGTAAACTAGGATGAATCCGGAGGTCTGGGAGGATAAAAGTGAAAGCTTGCCATATTAGATTAGATGTGAGAAAAGAAAAGATGTGTGTGTGTTCTTTGAGAGAAGGGAGAGCACACACACACTTAGGAGATGTTACAAAATGAATCATCACCCTCCTAGTGAAGTCTAAGAGAGTATTTATAGGCCATGATGCATTCTACCTTATACAAATGTCGTTTTTAGTCCCTGCGTGACATGCCTTAAGTAAACTATTATAATTCTGTATTGGTCTTCATATTTTAAGGCTAACAATCTTCCTTCAATATATAAACATATGTAATTATTTACAATGTTCCTAACAAGTACAATTACAACAAAAATAAAGTCTTCCAAAGCGCTTCCAATGCTAAAGATGTATTTTGTGTCTTCTCGTCTTGATTCCAAAGCCCTTCCGGTGCTGAAGATGTCTTTTGTGTCTTCTGGAAGTTGACCCGATATCATCAAAGTACACGTTTTCCCCTATGATGGTTTCGAACTTTCGAAAGCATTATTGTCGTATACGCTCATATACTCGAGAAGTTCTTGGCATAAGCACAAATCATAAAAAGTTATGAACGTCGTCGTTGAAGAACTTTGAAAATTTTGCTTACACTATGAAGTACCATTGTCGTTTAATAGCATAATAATATCCCGTGAGAATTACTGATCACATCTCAAGCTCTGAAAGACATAATTTTATTAAAAATCAACTAGCAAGGCACTAGAAGCCAAAGATTACAAAAAAATCTAGAAATAAAACTAATCTACACAAACTAGATTCTTCCCAAAGCTTTAAGTGCGAGGCCTGCAAAACGGATGAAAAAACTCTTTCCAATTACAGGTAAGAGAAAAATCCCCACCCACGGAGGTCATGCCACTGGTTTTCACTCCAAGGTGTTTTAGATGCAGACCTATATAAGCCCCGGGGAAAAGATACATAAATAAAAAAACATAAAATCAAATGATCCAGAGCATCTTGATTTTCTTGAAACACCGTGAAAATATCAAACATTAAACATTCGCAAACAACCTGCACACTATAAGCTCCCCCACACTGATTATAAAAAGGAAAGCGGATTTTGAAGCCAGTCATCCCAACACATACTCGATTTCTTATCCCTATTCTGATACCAAAGATATGAAAATTGAATAATAGATTCCACAATATCAACATCCCTTTTCTTCCCATGCTTAAATATATAATCATTTCGGAATCTCCAAAGCTCCCACCAAGCCGTATAGATAATAGTGAAGATAATATCCTTAGCCTTATGCAAATTACCCTGGTTATTAACAAAATCTAGAAGCTCAATAGGAGGAAGCTGAAAAGGGAGATTTAGATTTAGCCACTTACCAAACGATTTCCAAACCTTAATCATGATAATGCATTCAGACATCATATGATAGATGGATTCCAAGCCATTATTGCACATTGGGCATATGAGAGAGACATTGTCGATGCCACGAAACCATAAGTTAAAACGGGTAGGCAAACGATCTTTAATCAATCCCCAAACATGAATATTAACCTTTCGAGGAACTATCTTATTCCACCTAGTCGCCAGATAATGAATAGGTAAGGCCAAACAATCAAGCTGTTTACATAACTCATTAACTGAAAATGAATCCATTTTATCACAAGACTATCTCCAAGAATCTTCAATTTGAACAATAGTAACCTGCTTGATAATATCACAAATCCTATGATATTGATCATCTTCAATACCTCCATGTAACGGACGTCTCCAATTCCAAGAAAAACTCGAGCCATTCTAACGATCCCCAGCCAAAGCATTTTCAGACTCTTCCAATAAGAAAAAACGAGGAAATTGTTGCGCCAATGGGGTGTCATTAATTCAAACATCATGCCAAAATAGAGTACTCATTCCATCTCCAATATTTCTTTTCATAACAGATCTAGGAACCATACTTGTATTGTGAAGATCAGACACTATACGCATTATATTATTCCATGGCCCAACATGTTTCCTTACTTGGTCCCAACCCTGAGCTTCACTAGAAAAAGGATACAGATTTCTTATAATTTTAGTCTATAAAGCATTATGGTGATTGTGGAATCTCCACTCCATTTGTATAAAAGTGCCAAGTTAAGCGCATGTGGACTACCAAACCTGAGACCTCCATGATCTTTGCTAGCCAAAACCAAATCCCATTTGACCTAATGTATTTTCCTATTTGTATCTTCAGCCCCCCAGAAGAATTTAGATCGCATTGCTTCGAGTTTATTACAAATCATTCAAGGCATTCTAAATAGCGAAAGATAATAAGTAATCTCTTGAAAAAATGAACTCATGCTTATCAAGACTATATAACCTATATCCTTTTTTAAAATTTGAATACCCTATCATAACACACTTTTCAGACCTACTACCAAACTTGTCATTATTATTGAAAATAGTAACAAAGCACAAACAACCAAACATTCTTAAGTGAGAGAGAGAAGGAATTTTTTTATATATCATCTCATAAGGAGATTTCCCATTTAGCACATAAGAAGGGAGCCTGTTAATAAGATAGGTAGCCGTTAGAATACACTCAATCCATATTTTTAAAGTTAATCCCCCTGAAACATAAGGGATCTAGCAACATTAAGTAGATGCCTATGTTTTCTCTAAGTAATCTCATTTTGTTGAGGAGTATAAGCACAAGAAGTTTGGTGTATATTCCCTTTACCATCACAAAACTTATGAATAGTTTGATTAACAAATTCAGTTCCATTATCACTTCTAAAAACCTTAATTTTCTTTTTAAACTGATTTTCAATCAAGTTATAAAAAACAGCTATAAAATGTAGAACCTCATTTTTGATTTAATCAAATATACCCAAACAGCTCTTCTGTAATCATCCAAAATAGTCAAGAAATATCTAAATTCTTCAGAACTAGTATAACACCCCCATGTTTACAAATATAGCAGCGGAAGCTAATCTGGGGTATTATTTCATTGTACAAAAGTCATAATCATAAAAAATGACTCGTAAAGACACGTTTTTTGGAAAATTTAGTTATCATTCATTTATTCATCAGAGTTTTTGCAAAAGTGAGGTCCAAACATCTAGAAACATAAAGTTTGAATGATAACAGTTTAGCCATCTTCAAGTCTATGCCACTCCGTGCCATAAGTTGCTCAATTACCTGAGATAAACACGCTAAAAAGATCAACACAATGGTTGAGTGAAATTTATAGGTTTATGATAAATAGTTTGAATACAAGTCATCATAATAGTGGGTTATGTTCTTATACACCCATAATAGTAATAATTGCAATGAGTACAATTATTATAGAAAATAGTATTATTGCCCTTAGCTCATGACACCGAGGCCTTGAGAAAATCAATAATCATAAGTAGTTGCCCCAACGGGTGCCTTTGCCAAACACCCGCATAGTGATTCAAATGAAGTGCGTTTGGTTACCCTATGAACGGCTACACCAATGGGGAGTTCAGTCCCAAATAGATCTATTCACAGCATTCACACTCACTCCGAAGACTAATTAATGGATCATGATAGTGGGGTCTTAATGGAAAAAGTAGGGACTTAGGCAATAATATATCAGGATAGCATATAGTTGGAAAAACACTTGTATTCATGGTTTATAGCATGTATCCCCTCGTGGGGTTATGAAACATTAGAAGATTTAAAAGCGAGGCTATGAACTCACCTTAACAGGCAAATCTGATTGATGGTAAAAGCATATCAAGTGAAAGTAACAATGTCACGCAACCTGGGGTAATATGTCAAGTCTTAGTTTGATTGTTTATGTTTCAAAACTTTTTAGAGTTTAACATACATATTTGATTTATTAATTTATGAAAATATTGTATCACTGTTCGGGCTATCATAATTCAGAGGTCATGCAGTAAACGTGTAAGGAGCTAGGACACTTGAAATCGTAAATCCAGCAAACTCGTCAAAACGTATACTCAAATGAAACCCCTCATATGAAATTCCCTAGTAACGTGATACGATAAGATTTTAAGTTTTTCAAAAGCTAGTCGATGATAAATTACGTTAAATATATAATGTAATTGATTTATAATGCGTCGATCGATGATTAATAACGATAAATGTATCGGGTTTTAATAAAATCGAGTCTTATAATATTAATATATATTTTTATAATTTATATAAAAATATTATATTTTATATATTTAAGAATACAAAAATAGCAATATATACCCTTGGTTTATAAACTTTTACAAGTTTAGTCCTTTATATAATAAGTATATATATATATATATATATGAAACCTTTAACTTTGAAACTTGGCAAGATAGGTCTTTATAGTTATAACTTTAGGAAAATGACATTTTCAGCCCCTCTAGTAATAAATTTTAGAAAGTTATGATATATACCCCTATGCATGAAAACATTTACAAATCAAGTCCAAAATTCATAATTTTGATATTTTTCAATATTGAAAGAAATTTGCAGGTTATAGCGTATTAGAATAAGCTATAATAAGATGTTCTAATGTATCAAAAGTTTAGAAAAAAGGATTTGTTAGCTAGAAAATCAACACGGGTCGTTTTTAGGGTTTTAATTAACAACGTGTCGGTTTGAGGATTCAAGGCTTAAACAAGAGTTCAATGTGCTTACTTGAGCTAATATGAGTTGAATGTGCTTATTTGGGTTCGTACGCCAAGATATTGATTCAAGACCTTCCTTCTGTTGATTCTTGGCTTCTGTTCTGATCTTAGGGACCTTATACTTATTCCTTGGCTGGGATAGAACTCCATTTGTGTTTGTGATGAAGATTTGAGATGTGTTTGAAAGGGTTGCTTGGATTCGGCTATTTATACGGCCCGACAAGCCTTAGAGCCTAAGTTTTGGTGTTTGATTAGTGTCCTAGCTAGTGGAGATGACTAAAGGTAGCTACATGGTGTGCCTTGAGAGCTAGGAGTGTAGCTTTGAATGGTGGAAGGGTGTGGAGGGGGTCACGGTTATCATAGGGGTGACAAGGAGACTTGGAGCTCAAGGGTGGTGATGGAGGTGCTTGTAAGGTGCTTGGGTGGTTGCTTGAGGTACTAAGCAAGCTATTAAGGAGGTGACGAGGTGTGGTGGTAGCTAATTTGGTTTAAAATGGGTTTAAAATGAAGCTAAAGGGCGTCAGGTTGGTTTTGGATTTAGCTTAGGGTTTAGGGTTTTAATTCAAGTTAGGGTTAGGGTTTAGGATAGCTTAAGGTTTAGGATTAAGTTTTAGGATTTAGATTAGGGTTTAGGATGAAGGTTTAGTGTTTAGGATTAAGGTTTAGGGTTTAGTTTTAGGTTTAAAATAAAATTAGAGTTTTAGGGTTTTGTTTAAGGTTTAGGTTTTTAGATTTGGGTTTTAGGATGACTTAGGATTTAGGTTTAGGGTTTAGGAGTCATGCATTAAGTGTTTGTACCTTGTGTTAAAGTGGTGGTAAGAAGCTAAAGTGATTTAGGAGCTTAAATGGCCTAATTTGATTTTCTTGCATTATTGACTTGTACATTGGGCTTTTAAAAGTTGTAACTTGATTTAGGAGGGAAAAGATATTCAAATGTTGTGCTAAGATCACTTGTACATATGTCTTGAATACTTTGCACATTCATTTTATATGTATATATTACATATAGTTAGGGTTTTGATATAATCATTAACGAATAAAGTTGGTTTTGAAATAATGTTTTGAAAAGTACGTTAAATGGATAATGTATTTGATAAAAATGATGTTAGAATACTGACTTGAATTATTAGGATGTTTACATGATATAAACATAGATATAGATGGCTTGCGTGAGCTCGTTTACTTGGTTATGTAAACTAGGTTACATAATGGAATAAAGCGAAAATTTCATTGTAAAAAGGTGGTATATATATAGATGGATATTACAGTGCATCTAATTTAATAGATGAATAATTACATTGATGAAAATTGTAGGTTGTTATAGTCCCCCAACCTTAAAGAAATCTTGTCCCGAGATTTAGTTGGACCTTGAGTGATGTTGAAAAATAGATGTGGATATTTGGCACGAATTTCATCTTCGCGTTCCCATGTGAATTCTGGTCCTCTTTTAGGGTTCCACCTTACTTTGACTATAGGAATACAACTTTGTCTTAGTTGCTTGACTTCTCGATCCATAATCTCCACTGGTTCTTCCACAAAGTTAAGTTTGTCATCAAGCCGAAGCTCTTTCATTGGAATGACAATGGATTTACCAGATAAGCATTTCTTTAGATTAGAAACGTGGAAAGTATTGTGGACATTTCTAAGTTCTTCGGGAAGCTCAAGTTTATATGCCACTGTACCGAATCTTTTAAGAATCTTAAATGGTCCAATGTACCAGGGATTAAGCTTTCCTCGTTTTCCGAAACGAATGACACCTTTACGAGGTGACACTTTTAACAAAACTCGATCACCAACTTAAAATTCTAAAGGCTTTCGCCTTACATTGGCGTAACTTCTTTGCCGATCTCTTGTAGCTAGCAAGCGTTGTTGAATTTGCCCTATTTTTTCAGGGGTTTCATGAATTATTTCTGGTCCTGTAAGTTGAATATCTCCAACTTCGGCCCAGCAAACTGGTGATCTGCACTTTCAACCATAAAGTGCTTCAAACGGTGCTGCCTTAATACTAGCATGGTAACTGTTATTGTAAGAAATTTCTACAAATGGTAATTGTTTATCCCATCCTTTTCCAAAATCTATAACAGAGGCTCGAAGCATGTCTTTTCACTTTGTCCATCGGTTTTAGGATGATATGTCGTACTCATGTCCAATTGAGTACCTAAAGCATTCTGCAATGATTGCCAGAATCTTGATGTGAAATGACTGTTATGATCCGAGATGATGGATATTGCACGCCATGCCGGGAAACTATTTCTTTGATGTACAACCTTGTAAGGGTTTCCATACTATCTGTCTCTCGCGTAGGGATGAAATGTGCGGATTTGGTAAGACGATCGACAATGACCCAGATTGTGTCATGTTCATTTGAGGTTTTGGGCAGTTTTGTAATGAATTCCATTGTTATTCTTTCCCACTTTCACATAAGAATCTCTCGTTGTACCTGTAAGCCGAATGGCTTCTCACATTCAGCTTTAACTCTAGAGCATGTTAAATATTTGCCAACATATTCAGCGATGATTGCCTTCATGTTAGGCCACCAATAGAGTTTCTTTAGATCCTGATACATCTTGTCAGAACCTGGGTGAATGGAATACTTTGATTTATGAGATTCCTGCAAGTCTCTTAAATTACCAAAGAGTGGTAACCAACAGGTTCCATCAGGACGCACTTCAAATGCTTTATCCATTCCTCGTAGGTTCTCGGCTTTGGTGTTTTCTTCTTTAATTGCCTCAGCTTGGGCTTCAAGAATTTGTGATGGTAATTTTAGGTGAATAGTCATGACAAATGACCTAACTCGAAATTGTTTAATTCATTCCTTTCAGCTCAAGGCATCTCCTACAATATTTTCCTTTCTAGGATGGTAACGAATGTCACAATCGTAATCTGCAAGCAATTCTAACCAATGGTGTTGTCTCATATTCAACTCTTTTTGCTCAAGGATATGCCGAAGACTTTTATGATCAGTGAACACAATACAATTTGTACCGTATAGATAGTGTCTCCAAATTTTAAGAGCGAACACTACCGCTCCTAATTCGAGATCATGAGTGGTATAGTTTTCTTTATGAGGTTTGAGTTGTCGGGATGCATATGCAATAACCTTTTCCTTTTGCATTAACACAGCTCCCATACACTGCGGGTGGTCCTACTAACCCAAAACTTCATGCACCTGCTCGAGGTCCAAGATCAGGATCAATGGTTGTGGCTAACACTGCAAGAAAGAACGGTGGACCTGTTGGTCCCACCAACCGTAAACGTACACAGCCAGTAAGTTCTTCATCTCCACCAATAACACAATGGGCTGATCGAAGACCCCAAAAGATATCACGTACCGCAAGAAGAACAAATATTGTCCCGGTTGTGCCTAGTAATGATAATATTCCATCCTTGGATTCCGGTACTAAAAATGATTCGGGCTTCACGAAACG